>JAJEJO010048895.1:815007-930027 GCA_020662805.1 Glaucomys volans | reverse complement strand
ATTATTCTCAGAAATCAGATTGTCTTCTATTCAAGAATTTTCTGACAGTCACTTCATTTTCATTTGTCTTATATCTCATGGTAGTTTTTTTATCCCCCTTCAACCACCTCTTCATTTTGTCCCCAATAATTTAAGTGTATTTTCTATTTTCACAGCATACCAAATCCCTTCATCTTTGCCAGTGCTCCTCCCAGATTCTGGATTAAGAATACCCAATAGAAGATAATTTCATAGTGTATTCTGATTTCCCTTTCAATAATCTCCTTATTTTGGCATCTGTTGCATTTTTAAGCATGTTGGGATACCACCTTCTCTGTTCCATCCCCCCAAATTGATCACACAATCTTTTCCACGTTTCCTAGTATCCCATGCTCTTTCTCTAGCACAGCACTTATGGAACTGCTAGTTTACATATTTTTCTCTCCCACACAATCTAGAACATTCTTTGCAACTGTGGCCTGCCTGTTACAGAGTATTCCCAGTGCCTATACTTCTATCTCACATAACAGGTGGTCAATAAATGAACAAGGTGTGCTAGTTGATATGCTTTTATTTTTCTCTATATTCTGCAGAAACTAAGCAAAATCATGGAAAATGTCAGTTTTCTTTACAAGACAACAGACACAAAGGGTTTCAGAATGGTCAGATATGAACAATTACCTCATCTCCCATTTTACTGGTTATTTCAGAGTTTCAAAGAATAGCCCATTTCAATGATATAAATTCTGTACCACATCACAGAATATGATGGGACGACTTCATTTTATAACGTTAACAAGACTTTTATACTAAATTTCATTGACAGCAAAAAAGGTATTCAATTATATATTTAAACATATTGTGATCCTTAATTAACAGTATTATAAAATGAATACAAGTTTACAATATCCAAAGCAAACTCTCTATTTCGCAGTTAAACAATTAGCACTGATCACAAATACCAAATACAGTGCCCTCCCCCATTCACATCATTTTCAACTCAGGGCCCAGGCCACCTACTCCTGGGGTACCCTGAACTCTTTTCTATTCCCTAGGGTCTACCTCAGATTTTTCTAGGGGGCAGAGTAACCCCTAGCACCTGAATTAAGGATAGCCTCAACCTCTGCATCGTCGTCCGAATCCCAATCATAATTACATGGCCAGTCCTTGGAGCATCGGTTACGAACCCTTGCCACAAAATGCATGACTTTCAGCTTGCTTGACTCCACGTGTGCTCGAGGGCCCCAGAAGAACTCGTACTCCACTGGACTGCTGCGGGGCACTGGCTTATAAATCAGGTACCCCCTGCGCACAAACTCTTCTGTAACGACCTTCTTCGGATCGCCAAAGATGCTGTGCTGCCGCCCAGGCTGCATTCCTAACTTCCCCAGCACTTTCCACACCAGGGCCTCCTTTGCGCTGTTGCCCATGATGAAGATGAGGGCTAATATGGACATCAGGAGACTTTTCTTAGTGCCCTGAAAATTGCTCCGGGCTACTGAAGGCTTTTGCGCTAGGGCAGTGCTAGAGGCTTCCTCAGGAGTGGTGGAGGCCTCCTCCGGAGTGCTTGGGTCTTCCTCCGGTCCGCTCAGGTTGTCTTCTGGGGTGCTCGGGACAACAGAAGCAGCCATTGGGGTCTCAGAGTCCTCTGAGGCCTGGATCTTGCGATTGTTGCGGTTCTCTTCTGCGGCCCTTGCATTACGGCGGCGCCGACTCTTCCTTCCCCGAGGCATGTCTCTTGCAAGGCGCTCAAAGCCCACACAGTCTTAGGGAAGGATGCCTGTAGCCTCTGTACAAAGCAATTATCTCTATCTTAAGACGGGCCGCGGCGGAAGCCACCAACGTCAATAGAGTCTTTGTAACAACAAACCAGACGTTTTCAGCCACAAAGCTAGTTCCCACGCAAGCTGACTTGCACTAGCAGTCGCAGCCGGCACTCCCGCAGCTGCAAGCGCGCGAGAAAGCTCAGCAGAACTGACTCCACCTCCCCTGCCACGCACCCGCTGAACACCAAAGAGGAAGTGGGCCGGTCCTCCACCGGGACTTCCGCTAGCAGATAGGAAAATGGGCAGGGTAAAGCAGGGGTGGGACAAGGGTAGAAATGACGGCTAGGGATTGGTGGGGTTTGGGCTATGTACCGAGGAAAAGAATACCAAAGCACTTCTGTATTCTTCAGTCTGCTACAGACATTCCAAGATTGGCTCCTGGGTTTGGCACCGCACCAAAGGCCTGCTGGCGAGAGGGGTGGACTGGGGGAGAGGAGTTGCATTCTCGGAAGGAATCATTTGACCCCAACTCTCTTTTCTTGCCCTGGCTTACGCAGCACATTCACACACTCTCCCTGTTTGCAGAAAGCATTTATGGGTGTCTAATTAGTTTGGGAGCTCATCCAGGACCTGGATAATACTGTTATGGCCAAGGTACTGGGCGATGAGGAGATGGGAGTGCAAAGCCAATAAGGTGCAAGAGGTGCAGAGCCTTTACAATGTTTTATGTTCTCAGGGCGGGGGGCATTTACTAAGCAGGGCAGTGACAGGATCAGACCTGAATTTGTGCAGCCTCAAGAAGGGACAATCTATCTCCTGGCAGAGCACATAGGAAACAATTAAAATAAGAAGCAAGAGGCATGAAAGTGAGCCTTGAGGCTGTTACCATGGGGATGGAGAGGCAGAAAGGCATTTTGAGGGTGACTACTGAAGGGCTTAGGAGACTGGATGGAAATGGGGAATGGGGTGGGGGCAAGGGAGTGCAGTTGGCTCCAAGGTTTCTAGGCTCCATTCTACCTGAGTACCTCATTTATTTTGCTTCTTTCAGAGTGCATGCTGCTCACTCCTTACTTTTGCTCAGTTTTTGTTGTTGTTGTTGTTTCTGCTTAAATCACCTTCTCTCCCTTCTCCAACTATCTGAATTCCATCTGCCTGCTCAGAGGCATCTTTCTCTCTGCACCTTTTCTGGTTGGCCCAAAGGGTATTGAGCCAGTTTTTGCTGCCCTGAGGAAGACCTCTGAGCTAGCATTTTACATTTTTTTCATGTCATTGCAGGCATTAGCTTGCTCAAGTCATTTCACCTCTCTGAGGCTGTTTTCTCACTGCAAAGTGGAAGTGAAGCCCTGGCTTCATAGCGTTGTATGAATGAAATGAGATAGTAAATGAAAAGCCTTTTTCACATAGCAGCCACAGATATAGCAGGTGTTGAAGCAGTGTTGACAGTGTGGCATTTAATAAATGCATGTTGAAGGAATACATGATGGAAAAGTTCTTACATGTGTTTTTACCTGGACTCTTAAAAGGTGAGTGAATGGTTTTTTCCTGTTTGGCTGGAAGGGATTAAATGCTTGCTCAACAGAGGCTCAATTTGTAGTCCCACTGGGGGAGGGGGCCCTGTCTAGCCCATAGTCTTTGATATTTCCAGGCCTTTGTTGGAGTTTGTGAAATAGGATATAGCCGCATCTGATGAATGAATTCTGGGGTAGGGCAGTGTGTATCATTGGGAAAGCAGAATTGTCAGTGAGATTTTTGCCCAGACATCTGCACTTGTGTAGAAAGGGGATACCTCCTGTGGAGAAACAGGCATTGAATTCAGACCTGGGAACATGAGTTCTGTCCCATTCTAAAATCACAAGTATTTTAACCTTGATGAGTTCACCTAATATCCCTTCCTTTGATTTTTCTCTGTAGCAAAAAAGGCTGATCTTTCTAGCCTTGTCTGCCTGAATTATAAATTTCTCTGAAGTCTAAGAGCACACACCAGAGGTTCTAGATTACAGCAGGTTCACCTGAGTTCAAGATTGATTGATTGATTGATTCATTCATTCATTCATTCATTCATTCCTTGTTGTATTTGAGAATCTGTATTCCTAGTACAGTGCAAAATTGGGTATTGTTTCAAATTGTTTACCCATTCTAATTTTATAGCATGGGAATGTAATATGGTAAACTCATTCTCCTCCCAAAAATCCCTTTCTTACTGAAAATTTATTTGTAGGCAATGTCTATTGAGACCTCGTGTTTGATAAATCTAGTCACTTACATATTTTTGGCAGTACATATTTGTTGCTTCACTCACTTCTGCCCAAAAACCAGCTGATTAATCAGAGGATACCATTTCCCTGTCACTGCCTTTATCTAAGTGAACCTTTGCTCTAACCCAAAACAAGGACAAAACAGTTCTGTATTTATTCCACCCTGGATAGGTATCCTTATATGATGTACAGCCTAGAGCCTCAGCTTCCAACCAGTTTCCCCAAAGAAGCAATGAGGAACATTTGCAGTGTCCCCAAAGCTTAATAGAGTCACATTTATATAAGACAAAGCCACAGAGGTTATTGTTCAATAAACATAGTGTATTTAATAGTAAAATTATCACCAGGCATGGTATTAACAGGAGGAAATCATAAAAGCATGTCTTGAGACATTGGGGATCAGTTATTTGTCTAGAGGAAGTAGCACATGATAGAGTAAAGGCCACTGATCTATGAGTGCTTTAGGAGTACAATGAGAGGAGAGAAACTGATATTAATGTGCCGAGTTACCATACTACTACCTAACTTACCTCTAAATCTGGAGTCTTTACAACAAGCTTTATTTACCAGTGAAACTAGAGAGGGATTAACTAATTTGCCCAAGAACATGGCACTCGTGAGTGTCAGTATTCAAACTCATGTCTTCAGATTCCTGAACTCTGGCTTCTGTAATCATATGTCACATCTGCTCCAATTCAGTGTATATTGGGTGGTGCAAGAAGGTTTAACAGGGAAGAGAGTGTTTGTGTTCCCATAAGATAGGAGCAGAATGGAAAGAGATGAGAAAAGGGATAAATGTGGGAAGAGCAAGCAGGGTTCTTTACTCACCTGACGTGGACTTCCATGTTTGGCCTTCTTTCAAGCTGTGTCAAGTCCAGAATTTTACTTTCTCATTCTAAGCCCAAATTTCTCCATCTGTAAATGAATAGATCATAGTGATGTTGTGACGATTAAAGGGTAATAGCCATGCAAGTTGCAGCAGACAAAGATGTGCATTTCCCCATCCTGAGAATCTGTGAATATGTGATTTTATATGGCAAAAGGAATTCTGAAGAAGTAATTTAAGCTAAGGATTTTTAGGTAGAGAGATTATCCTAAACTATAAGAGAAAGAAACATAACTATTGAGTCCTTATAAGGGGGAGAGTAGATATAAGAATGGAAGCAGAGATCAGAGAGGAGATAAGATGGTACACTACTGGCTTTGAATATGGAGGAACAGGCTACCAGCCAAGGAATGCAGGAAGCTTCTAGAAGCTATAAAAGACATAATAATCATTTATCTCCTAGAGCCTCCAGAAGGAGCACAGCCTTGAAGACGTTATTTAGATTTCCAAACTCTAGAACTGTAAAATAATAAATTTGGTTACTTTGAGTCATCAAATATGTGGCAATTTGTTACATCAACAAAAGGAAGCTAACATACAAGGCATATATGTGCCTCACTCACAGGGAATGTTTGAAGAGTGAGAGCTATGATTATTGTTGAGGCAAATTTATATTATTTGGATATATTTGGTGAAAGTATAAGGGGACTTCAGTGGGACATGAGATGGACTGGATACATTGGCAGTAGTTCTTGCAAGTACTGATGCACCTTTGTTCTTCCCTAGTGTTGTCCATTAACTGACCTATTCTAGGCATTGTCCTGACTGTTTGCCTAAGTTTCTTCTCTTACCTGAGAAGACATTGTCACACCCACTGCCTAGTGGTAAGTGCTAAGGGCTACTCCTGTTTGGGTACACTAACTAATCACCTTTCAGTTACCTGTGGTTCTTCTTCTGATATTAGTAAGCACCTCTGAATACAGCATCTTGCACTAGTCCTCCACCTGGACCAGCATTTTCACTCATGGTAGGTCACAGTTCACTTGAACAAGTGAGTCTAATTTCAACTTCCCATAGATCCAGTCCAGTGAAGATTCCTCTGAATTGTCTTGCAGTACAGGTATAGACTAATTTTATAGTTCCCAGAAAATTGAAGTGCATAAGAAAATCTATAGCCTGTACACATCTATCATAATGAAACAAGTGATGGGGCTACTTTTGTGGTTTATTTACTTGTCATTAGGATTAAATGTATTTTATTGCAAATTAATCTCAAACATAGGAACAGGAATAGATATCAATATTATAAATGCCCATGTAACCAATGCCTAGCTATATGAAATTTTAAAATTAAGCTCTATTTTCTGCCTATCCTTTACATCACAGAAATGGCAAAACCTTCTGTTTATCTGACCCACTTCACTGTCTTCATCACTACTAGAATCTCCTAACATGAATTCCATAAAATGATAATACCTGTAAAGAATAGTATATATTTGCTACCTACTTAGTGTCCATACACATTACATAGAATTTGTTTGCTATTTATCCATGTGAATACACATAACCATTGTTTATTCATGTTAATTTTTGTACATTTCACTCAGTATTTACAGCCTTTCTGCTGATGATCTATACTTACGCTATTTCACTTTTCCATAAGAACTAATGCTCCCATTAGTATTTTGCACCTGTCCTCTGTGAACAATGCATGGAATTCTCCAAGATCAATATCTAGGAGAATTACTGAGTTTTGTCTGCTGTATATGTTTAGATAGACCACATGAGTTTCTGCTTTAACTTATAAAAATTGGAGCATTCTATATATGACTTCAACTTAATCCCTTTTGTAATCAACAATTATATACCCTCAATCTCTAATTCTTGATAACTCTAATTCATAATACCTCTAATTCTTTCATTCTAATGGATGGTGGTATTAATTGCAGTGTTTTTACCATAATCTCTTTAGGAATGTGTAGGGGGCTACACTGTATTTTGAAGTTATTTCTCCCTCTACAAACAATGTTGTAAAATTATAGTAATCAGCTTACTAAAGATTTTCTTAAATGAGGAATAAATCTGAGTATGACAGTCAAGTTTCTTTTCAAAATGCTTGATGAGTGATTTACAATCATTCTTCCTTCTACTTTTGTAAAAATCAAACTGACATATCCTTTTCCCCTACTCCTAAATAGGAAGCAGAGGCTTGCCTCACTAAATATTTATGCAACATATAAGGATCATTGAACATTATCCCAAAGGTACTGGATGGGATATCACTAATGGTTTCTAATCATAGATCCTGATTTTCAGGGTGTTCTATGTAGATTTATGTTAGCAGGTTCTTTCCTGGCTTATTTCACTGCCAGGCTCACCTCATTCAACTGCTCCTTCCATTCACTAGTGCATTAATGTTTGCTTGCTCATCTTTCTCTTACTTCAGGTTCTGTTGTAGAAGTTTTGACATTGGTCTCTCTGAGAAGACTATCCATTCATTAAGCACCTGAATGTTCAGGACTTGGCACACCCTATCTCATTTCAAACTTACAGCATTCCTGAAGAGTGGGATATGTCATTCCCATCTTATAGATATGGGAGGTGCCTTGCTTACATTAGAAGCATGGACAAGGAAGGGGCATGGGAGTGGGGTATTAATAATAATTATGATTATTTCTTAAGCAGATTTCTATGCCAGGCACTAAATCCCCACAACAACCCTACAAGATGATTACAAATATGCCTCAGAGAAATTCAGGATTTTTAGTTCTCAGAAGTGAGGGATGGGGTTAATATCAACTGAGATTCCCCGTTGCCTTGTTACAGGTTCCAATTCTTCAAACACTAATCCCTACTCTTTCAGTATGCACCCATATTCCACATGTGGCTCTGTGATACGACCAATGAGATCAAACAAACTAGGGCTTAAAAAGTCAGGTCATACAACATAACTCTGGCACTAACAAGTTACTTACTCTTGTTATACTTCAGGTACTTCATCTGTAGAATTATGGCCAGGATATGAGATACTAAAGAATTTGAAGCTGACAACTCTGGTGATGAAGAAGATTTGAAAAGAAATCTGAACTTGGAGCCAAAAATTACATCCTGAAACTGTTCCTGGAGAAACAAAGAGCTGAGAGTGTTCTTCCCATTCCCCTTTGGGATTTACCTTTTTCCGTATTTTTTATTTTATACAATATGAATCATGCAATCACAGCTGACATTAGTAAAAAAATTTTAAAAACAGATCTGGGCGCAGTGCCACATGCCTGTAATTCCAGCAGCTTGGGAGGCTGAGGCAGGAGGATCGCGAGTTCAAAGCCAGCCTCAGCAACTTAGCAAGGTCCTAAACAACTTAGCGAGACCCAGTCTCTAAATTTAAAAAAAATTCTCAAATGGGCTAGGGATGTGGCTCAGAGGTTAAATGCCCCTGGGTTCAAATCCCTGGTACCAAAAATAAATATATAAATAAACAAACAGAGCCATTCAGATTTTCAATGCCTATATTTTCTCCTAGCAGTTGCAAAGTTTCTTGTCTGGGGTTGGGATAGAATTTTTAAGAAAAGCGATTATGTAGGCACTACTGAAGGGACATCTGAACAAACAGTGAAAAGAAATGAAGGAATCTAACATGAGGATCTCTGAGGAAGAGTATTTTATGTATACTGAACAATCTATTTAAAGTATCAGATGTGGAAATGAGTGTGAAGCATTTGAGAAACAGTCAAGAGACCAGGGTGGGTTGAGCAGACACCAGGAGAATAAGAAGAGCAAGACTACATCTCATGAGTGAAAGGTGAAAAGGGAAATATTATGAGTGGATTGTATAGGTCACTGTGAGCACTCTCAAGATGTATGAGATGGAGAAGTGTTACTGGAACAAAAATAGAAGAGCTGTTAAAAACTAACTCACTATTTAGCAGGACTACTGACTATTATATTGGGAGTAGGAACTAGGGGAAAAATGATGGTGGCTTGGACTAGAATATAGCAGTAGTGAGTGGAAGAGAAATTTGAAATAGAGTTATGTTCGTGTGTGTGTGTGTGTGTGTGTGTGTGTGTGTGTGGTGTAAAGATTTCATAGAGGGAATAAGTACAAGTTATTTACTTATATTAAAGATAATTTTTCTCAAATAATGCTGGTGCGAAATAAGATGAAATATAGAAGTTTTCAAGCACAAAAGTAGAGAGAATAAAATAATGCACTGTAATATTAATTACTCAGTTTGAATAGTTGCCATCATATGGCTAATTTCAGTTTATCTACTCCCCCCTCTTATTAATACATGTTGAAGCAGCATGTGGCTCATTCACATTATTCTTTTTGAAAATGACTGAAATAAAAATAATTTAAGGAAAATCTTTCCACATCAATTAAAATATACTTACATTGCTTGCCAAGTTGTTTTATGAAATTATGTACTATACAATCACTTGTATCTTTTGAATCTTTTTCATATTGAAAAGATTACCTAGAATATGTAAATATATAAATTCACTCAAAATAAAAGTTACTATATAGCCTCACATCTATATATCATAAGAAAAATACACCAATGGGACTATTTTACTGAGATGTCTACTTCTCCATTTTTCTTCACTCCTCTCCAGAGGGCCTATAACTTCTCTTACATCACTTTAATTGCCCCTGAATCTTTTCCTTTGTCTTTACTAAACACCATTCTCAGCTAACAGATACCCCCCAAGGGGAGGGGCTTCTTGAATCTTCCACTGCCAGGTATCTGGTTTTATCAGGGGTCTCCAATTTTTTTTGTATTATAGAAGCAATTATCCAATGACATTTGTTAAAACAGGTAAGTAAGACTTTGTTGGGGACCATTGTGATAAATATAAGAACTACTACAACAGAGTCCTGTGGTGGGCAGCGGGAGACGTGTCTCAACTGCAAATATAACATGACCAAGTAGGAATTTATGGACAAGGAGCAGTGTGGAGTCAGTTCATGGAAAATACTAAGAAGATATATCAATGGTAAGGAGTGGAGAGGGGGTTGGCTAGACTGACCTAACAGGATTCTTGCTAAACACAGGTTAGAGTGATTAGACATCACCTGGGGGATGGTGGAGGATGAGTACCCAGATCAGTTTTCAAGGATGGGAACTTCTTGTTACACTGGCTTATCAGAGTTCCTTGCTAAAACTGGATGTTACAAGAAAGTGCCCAGATGGGCTTAGGACAAGGTTTGGAAGCCAAATAAAGTTTGGCCAAGTAGAATCTTTGTCTTTCATCAAGGAATACACATTTACTTCTAGTTTAGCAAATAATCTAACAGGCCTTCCTCACAGAGAAGCCCAGATTCTTTAGGTTGACTGTTCAACTGCCTCCTCAAGCTGAACCTGCAAGTATCAGTAGCTCCAAATTATTCTGAACCAACTGCCTGAGGGAGGTGCAGTTTGTTTAAAGCACTCCAATCTTTCCAAAGGTGGGAGCAATATGTCATTCTTGATATTATGGCTGAAGGTGGAAAATGTTAGGAGAGCACAAAGGCCTAGAAGTACTCAGTACTTAGTTGCTTCTCCCCAAGACTGAATCAACTCAATAGGTGTCTACCTGCATATTGAGGTAGAGGGCTGTAGGAAAGCACTGGTGTGCAACTCAAGTGAGTCAGTGACCAAGTAAAACCCAGAAATATCAGCTTTTAGTATAATAAGAGAAATAAAGCACACCAGTACTGAATGAACAGAGGCTCAGTGGGGGAAAGGAAGCTACCCTTTGGTGGGCTGAAAGAATCTCAGTAATCTCAAGGAATGCAGACTCTGCTATAGGGCAAATATGCAATCTGAGTACATAGACCTAGATTATGCATATTGAACTGATTTGAGAGAATAGGTTCCCTCCATTTCCCTTTGGATTCAGATGGTGTGATCATGGGTAACCATCTTAAGAAGGGTCCCATTGATTAGGCTTGCTGCATGGGAGATCAGAAAGCCCTGCTCAAAAGCCAATATCCACTTTTCCAGGTCGGTAGATTCTTAGCCAAGAGTCATCTGGGATACAGGAGAGTGGTTGTGACACAAATCTGAAAATTCTGAGTGCGGGGAGGTGTAGTCTGCCAGTTTCACAAATAGGGGGAGTCAGAACGCACTTCTATTTAAAATTGGCAGTTTGAACTCTACAACAGGGAGCAAGATCTGATGTGTTGCAAGGGGGTCGAGTCTGGAAGTGCCATGGTTGTGACTGGAGGAAAGCTTGGTGTTTGCTATTCCCTACCCCAGTGCAGATCCCATGGGCCTGGCTGTCTCTTCCACTCTGACAGGTTTGGTTGGCATGGCTTAGACACTTTCCATGTCCCTGAACATACTGAATGAAGGCATCAGGTCCAGGAGTGTGCAGAGATGTGTAGCTCCTACTACAGTTGTGATCCTATCCCCATATACTAAAAAACAAAGATATTGGGTGTGAATCTAGAACCACAGCACATTACTTTCCCTTAGCACTCACTGGTGGGCAAGGAGGGGTGGAACTGAGATGAGAGATGCCCTAATTAGTTTGGCCTATTTCAGCTAGAGGTAAGAACCCAAACCCTCCCCTATACATGGTAGATTCTAAATATTGGAAGTCTTAGAAAGAAGTGCCTCCATTTTAAATGTCTCAGCAAATAGAAACCTTTGTCTTTTTCCTTTTTTTGCTTTTGCTTTTAATGTATGTTGTTTTGTTTTCATTCATTATTTGTTTTTTTAATATTTGTATCTAATTGTATGTGCTTTTAATCTTTTAATTAGATTTTTCTAACTCTTTTCTTCATTTCAATTTATTTCCTTTCCCTCTGTTTTCTTTCTTCTCATTTCTTCTTTTGCCTCTCTTCTCTATCCCTTTTTCTTTCAATATTTGGTACTAATTTCATTTTAATCAATACCTCATTTTTCAGCATATTCTATACTCTAATGATCCCATTCTTCTCTAACTAGTGGAGTCATAGAGACCATTTTAAATAAGTTTTTATTATATGTAGATATATGGCTTACATTTAAGTTGTCACTTTTATTGGTGGTTAATCTCCCATCTCAAAGTGGTACTGGGGATTATTGGGGATTGAACCTAGCACTAGAACACACAAAACAGGTGCTTCGATGTAGAGATATACCTTCAGAACAGGGGACACAGTAAAAAGAAACCTGATCACTAAAAAGACCCAACACAATAATGGAAGAGATATCCATCCTAACAGATGTACAAATGTCAACACAGAAATACTAGAAACATTAGAAATCAAGGTAACAAGACTCATCCTAAAACTGATAACTCCCCAATAACTGAATCCATAGATATCAAAGTGAATAAATGCTGGACAAAGAGGTCAAAATATTGATTATTAAAATGATCAGTGAATTCAAATAAGGTATAAATAAACAGCTGAATGAACTAAGGAAGACAGTGCAAGATATGAAAGAGTATTTCAATAGGTACACATTATGAAAAAAGCAGAAATATTGAAAATGAAAAATTCAACAATAAGTCAAATAAATAAATCAGTTGAAAATCTCACCAATAGACTACATCAAGCATAAGAAAATATATCATGACTTGAAGATAAGGTGGATAAACTGAAATGTTCAGATAGCAATTAAGAAAAAATAAGAAACTACGAATAGAATATATGAGATCTCTGGGACAACATTAAAAGACCAAACTTAAGAATCACAGGTCTCAAGGAAGGAAAAGAGATATAAATTAATGGCATAGAAAATGTATTCAGTGAAATAATAGCAGAAAATTTCACAAATCTTAGGAATGAGATGGACATTTAGGTATATCAGGGATGGCCGGGAAAAACTCTAAGTGCTAAAATTTCAGAATGAGAAAGAATAGTAAAAACTGCAAGAGAAAAACAGATTGTCATTTATAAAGGCAAACCCATCAAAATAGCATGTTTCTCATCAGTAACTCTAAAGGCCAGGAGGACACAGAATAAGGTATTTCAAGGCCTGTGTTATGGTTTGGATATGAGGTGTCCACTAAAAGCTCCTGTGACAATGCAGGAATGTTCAGCAGCAAAATAACTGTATTATGAAAGTGTAACCTAATCAGCAGACTAATCCATTTGATGGATTAATAATTTGAATGGACTGGGTGGTAACTGTAGCAAGTATGGTTATGGCTGGAGGAAGCAGGTCACTGAGGGGATCCCTCAGGGATTACATAGGTTGTCCCTGGTGCCTTGATCTCTCTCTTTGCTTCCAGCCCACCAAGAGAACAGCTTTTCTCTGCCATATACTTCTGCCTTTATATTTTGCCTCACCTAAGACCCAGAGCAATGGAGTCAACAAACCATGGACTGAACCTCTGAAATTATGAGCCAAAATAAACTTTTCTTCCTCTAAATTGTTCTTGTTGGATATTTTTGGGACAGGGATGGAAAGCTAACATGCCCTAAAAGAAAATAATTGACTTAGATAAGTATATCAAATGAAGCCATTCTTCAGAATAGAAGAATAAATGAAGATCTTCCAAGATAATCATAAACTAAAGACATTCATGACCATTAAGCCAGCATTCCAGAAGACAATGGAATGTTACACACAGAAGAGGAAGATGAACACAACCAAGAGAACATGTAAAGAATAAATATCATTAGAAGATGAGATTAAAAATTAGAACTAGAAATGAACCAAACATTAGAAAAATAACAAATTGAGACAAGGCACAGTGTTCCACAACTGTAACTCCAGTGATAATAGAGGCTGAGGCAGGAGGACTGCAAGTTCAAGGCCAGCCTCAGCAACTTAGTGAGAACCTGTCAGGAAAAAAAAAAGGCTAGAGATGTAGCTTATTGGTAGAGTGCCCTACGTTCAATTACCACCACTGCAACTAAATAAATAATAAGATTTACTATAACTTTTCTATGATAATTCTAAGTGTCAATAGTCTTTATAGCCTTCATTCTCCAATCAAAAGACATGAACTGGCATATTGGATTAAAAAACAGGGGAATGCACAGATGGTGTGACTCTACTTTTTTGTACAACCAGAGAAACAATAGCTGTACTCCATTTGTGTTCAATGAATCAAAATTAAATTTTTTTAAAAATTTAAAATAAATAAATAAATAAATTGATATACAATTCTTCATTAAAAAACAGGGGGATAGAGAGAAAAATTGAATAAAAAATGGATCTCATGAAAGTAGAAGGGAGACCAATAAAGGAGAGGAAGGGATGGAAAATGGAGGAGGGGAAGATGTAGGGAAGTACTGGGGAACAAAATTTACCAAATTAGGCTATGTCCATGTGTGAATATGCCACAATAAATTCTGCTTTTATATAAAATTATTACACACTAATTAAAATAATAATAGGTATGAAATGAATAGAATAGAGCAAGTGGATCAGGCAGAGGGAGAAAGAGTGGGAAATGGAAGGTAAAGTGGAATGAGATTGACAAAATGATGTCATAACATACACACTATATGTATAATTACAATGCACCTACAAAAAAAGACCCAAAAGCTTGCTGCCTGCAAGAAATACACTTCACCATCAAGGACATACATAAACTGAAAGTTAAAAGCTATAAATGACATTCCATGAAAACGGAATCTGAAAGGAAACAGGAGTTACTGCACTGATGTCTGACAAAGCAGACATCACAATTAAAAGCACAATTAGAAGAAACAGAAAAGGTCATTACATATTGGAAAAGGGAAAACTCCACCAAGAAGATATAATTGTAAATATATGTGCCTCAAACATAAAAAAAAACTTGACATAAAAAGACAGATAGGCCATAGTAAATAGTTGTGATTGCAGTATCACACTCTCTCTAAGAGATACTCATCCACACAAAAAAAATCTGTGAAGAAACAAGAGTGAAACTGTATTATGGGTTAAATTAACAGACATCTGCAGAGCATTCCATTCAACAACATCAGAATATGCATTCTTATAAGCACATGGAACTTTCTCCAAAATAGATCATATTTTAGGCCATAAAGCAAGTCTTAGAAATACAAAAAAATTAAAATGACTTATTGTAACTATCAATTCATAAAGAAATGAAATTGGAAATCAGCAGCAAGAGAAACTACAGAAAATATACAAACATACCAAAAGTGGGCAATACACTATTGAAGGACCAGTGGATCATCAAAGAATTCGGAGGAGGATTAAAAACTTCTTAGAATCCAATAATAATGAAAAACAACATAAAAGAATCTGCTGGATATAGCAAAGACAATTATACATGGGAAATTTATAGCTATGAATGCCTACATTCTAAAAAGTCAGAAAGATCTTAAATAACCTAATGATGTATCTCAAGGTCTTAGTAAAACAAGAAGAAACTAATCCCTAAAACAGATGGGAAGAAATAACAAAGATCAGAGCTGAACTTAATGAAATAAATATTAAATGAACAATATTTATTAATTCCCTGAGGAGCAGGTGGCAAAGTTCTTCCCCATTCTGTAGACCCTCCCTTCACACTTAAATGTTTTATTTGACATGCAGAAGCTTTTAAATTTATATTGAAGCTATACCACAATAAGGGGGGATAACAAGGAGGGGAATTCCACAAAAATAGGAGAGAAATCAGTGGAATAGAGGTAAGGATTTGAGGGAGAGGGAGAAGGGACAGAAAAAGGAAAGAATGGTGGAATAAATTTAATCAAACTTTCCTGTGTACATATTTGAATATCCACAGTGAAAGTAATCTTTATGTATACCCATAGCACACTAATTAAAAAATAATAAATAAAAAGAAGAAAAATCAGTAGACTGGAGGAAAAGGAACAGGGGAAGGAGGAGGTGAGGGAAAGGTGCAGTACTAGGGACCAAATTAAAGCAAATTGTACTTCATGCTTATATAATTATATCAAAATAAATTCAAGTTTTATGTAAAATGATAATGAACAAATAAAACACTTGGACCAATAACAAGCAATGAAATTAAAGAATAAAAAAACTCCCAAAAAATAAAAAGCCCAGAACTGAATGGATTCATGGCTGAATTTTACTCCTCAAACTCCTTCATGAAATATAAAGGGATGGAACACTTTCCAACTCATTATACAAAGACACTATTACCCTAATATCAAAACTGGGAAGGACACAGCAAACAAAAAAGCTACAGACCAATATCCTTGATGAACACTGATGCAAAAATTCTCAATAAAGTTCTTGAAACCAAATCAACAATAATTAAACTGATCATGCACAATGATCAAGTTGTTTTTATTTCAGGAATGCAAGGACCATTCAACGTATGCAAATAAATAAATGTAATACACCAAAAGAGTCAGAAATAAAAATCTCATGATAATCTTCATAGATTCAGAAAAAGCTTTTGACAAAATTCAACATCTTTTCATAATAAAATTCATGAAGAAATTAGATACAGAATGCTCTTACCTGCAAAATAAATAGGCTATATATTACAAAAAAATGAAATCATACTGAATAAGGAAATACTGATATTTCCCCTAAAATCAGAAACAAGATAGAGCTATCTACTCTCACCATGCCTGTTCAATATAGTAATTGAAACTTTTGCCAGAGTCATTGCACAAATGAAAGAAGTAAAAGGGATATATATAGGAAAAGAAGAAGTCAAATTATCACTGTTTGCAGATGAAATGATTCCATTCATAGATGTCTCCCAAAACTCTACCAAGAAGACTTTTGGATCTGATAAACAAATTTAACACAGTAGCAGGATACAAAATCAAAATACAAAAATCAATATTTTTTCTATATCATTAACAAACCAGCTCAGAAAGGAATCAAACAATTCAATTGACAATAGCTTCAAAAAATTAAAATACCTAGAAATAGGAAGTGAAAGGCCTCTACAATGATAATAAGAGAATGCTAAAGAAATCGAAGAAGACCCTTGTAGATGGAAAGACCTCCCATATTCATGAATTGGCAGAATTAATACCAATAAATGGCCATATTATCAAAAGTGATCTACAGATTCATTGCAGTCTAGAAAAAAAAATCCTAAAATTCATGTGGAAGAAAAAAAGCTCCTGAAATACCAAAGAAATCATCAATAAAAGAAAGAAAGAGAAATGCTGGAGGTTTCACAAAATCCAACCTCAAGATACACTACAGAGCCAGGTTAAAAACAAACAACAAACAAGCAGGATAATCATTTTTCTATGGTGTGGCTGGTGGCTGATATCATCTTGGCTCTTCAGAACAGTGAGTCTACTCTAATGTCAAATTCTTCCTCATGTTTCCAAGGATAAAGAAATAAATACATCTCTGAATACTACTACAATTTTACACTTGGATTAGAGAAACTGTGGAAAATATTATCAACGAGTTTACTTTTCCTACGGCTGATTATTTCACGACTTCTCTGAAGTGATTGTGGTAAATGGAGTTTAGTGTATTCTCTCAAAGTGGCGCTGATACTGGGAACAGTAGAGCACACACATTGAGTGAAAGTATCAATACCTGGATAATCACCCAGCCCAGGGCTCTTAAAATAAATAAGCTTGCTAAATAGGCCCTTGCAAAAAACTAGAAGCAATAATCATCCCAACAGATGGGTAGACAAACAAGCAGTATAAGAAAAGAATGGAACAAACCACCCCAAACAGACCACAACACTTCAGCAGCTGATCCTATTAACAACATAGTGGAGTAAATGTCAGAGAAAGAACTCAGAAAATCCATAGTTAAAAGTTCAAAGAGCTAAAGAAGAAGTAAAAAAGGAACTTAGAAAACACAGGAAGCAAAAAAATCATTTCAAAGGAATCTCTATTAAAATGCTGGAAATGAAACACACAATAAATCAAATTAGAAATTTTATAGAAGAGATCACTAATAGATTAGATCTCTTTGAAGACAAATTCTCAGGCCTTGAAGACAAAGTATATAATCCTGAAAATAAAGCAATAAAGAAAAGATGTTAAGCCACCATGACCAGAGTATATAAGAAATGTGGGATAACATTAAGAAATCAAATTTAAAAATCATTGGCATAGATGAAGGCTTCAAAATACAAACTAAAGAAATCCATAACCCTGTCAAAGAAACAATAACTAGAAATTTTCCAAACCTCAGGAATAAGATGAAAATACAAGAGGCATATAGAGCTGGGTGTGGTGGTGCACATATATAATCACAGCAGAGGGGGACTGAGGCAGGAGGATCACAAGTTTAAAGCCAGCCTCAGCAACTTAGCGAGGGTCTCAGCAATGTAGTGAGACTCTGTCTCAAAATAAAAAATAAAAAAGGCTGGGAATGTGGCTCACTGGTTAAATGCCCAAGTTCAACCCCAGTACCAAAAAACAAACAAAAAAACCATAGAGAACTCCACATAGGGCAAGATAAAATGACTTATATAGAAAAAAAAGATAAAATTCTTAAAGTCACAAGAGAAAAATGGCAGGTCACATTTAGAGATAAGCCAATATGGATTTCAACGACATCTCAATATAAATCCTAAAAGAAAACAGATGCCAACCAAAATTACTACATCCAGCAAAACTATCCTTCAGAATTGAAGATGAAATAAAAACCTTCCATGATAAGCAGAAACCAAAAGAATTCATAACTGCTAAGCCTGTACTATAAAACATATTCAATTAAATATTTCATGCAGAGAAAATGAAGATTAAAAATGAAAAGAGCATAAGGGTGAATAGCACTAGAAGAGCCAATTAAAAAGAATCAATTTTGAATTAAGCATTAGAAATAAATGAAAAGCAACTCAGAACATGAAAATCAGGAAGCAGAGAAAGAGAACTCTTGGTCACCAGGGACAAAACATAAATCCCCCTAAGGCCACAATGACCCACCTCTTCCAGTCAAACTCTCCCTGCCTACAGTTAACACGCAGTTTATTCCTATCAGGGGACTAATGCATTGATAAGGTTAAGGTTGTCATAACCCAATCATTTCACCTCTAAACTATCTTGCATTTTCTCACACATGAGCTTTTGAGGGACACTCCATATCTAAACGTTAATGAGCTCCTACATTAAAAAATAGAAAGATACCAAATAAATACTCTAACATTACATTTCAAAGCTCCAGAAAAAGAAGAGCAAACTAATACCAAAATCAGTAAAATACAGGAAAGTTAAAATCAGAGTCAAAATTAATGAAATTCAGAATAAAAATTTATACTCCAATATACTAGAAAGTCTTGAAGATATTGACAAATTTATGGATACATATGCCCTACCAAAACTGAAGCATGAAGATACAGAAAACTGAAACATCAATATCAAGCAATGAAATTAAATTTGCACTTAAAACAAAGAACATTTAAGTGCATTTCTTTTAGTTTAATGAGTTGTATAATTAGTCACTAAATTACTTTTGTATTTCAGACACAATTTCCCCTTGAGGAATTTAAGAAAAATTTTTTTCTAAGAAGTTTTACTTAACATTTTGTTTTGTTTTGTTATATCTAAGTTAAAAAAATATCAAATGTTAGTATTGATGAGATTTTTGCCACTTTAATGTTAATGGGTAGGGTACCCAAGAAAAAAGGAAATAGTAGACTGGAACAATAATTATAACCAAATGAATCTAACAGATATATACAGAACCTTCCACTTGCTCTAGACTGAATTTTTATAATGCTAGAGACTGAATACACTGAAACCTAATTCCCAATGTGAAAGTATCTTATGGTGGATCCTCTGATAGGCAATTAAGTAGTGAAGGCAGAACACTCATTAATACACTTATATATTAAAAAAAACTCCCTTGCCCCTTCTGCCATGTGAAACAGACAACCATCAGTAAATAAGGAGGCAGGCTTTCCAGACAATGAATCTTCCAGTGCCTTTTTAAAAAAATATTTTAAAATAATTTTTGATGTTGTTTGTTGTTTTGATTTTTAAATAAATTTTGATGTTTAAATAATTTAGTTGTTGATGGACCTTTATTTCATTCATTTATTTATAGGTGGTGCTGAGAATCAAACTCAGTGTTTCACACATACTAGGTAAGTACTCTACCACTGAGCCACAACCCCAGCCCTTTCTAGTGCCTTGATATTTGTATTCCTAGCCTGCAAAACTTCTAGAGATAATTTTTTGTTGTTCATCTGTCATCCAATATATGACATTTTGTTTTAGTAGATTTAATGGACTAAGACATCATTCAATAGCAAAAAGATAAGCATTCAATAAAAAAAGAAAAAAATTTAAAAACACAAGAAATGGAAGAAAAGATAAGCATTCTTCTCAAGCACATGCTACACATTCTCCAAGATAGACCACATGCTGATCACAAAACAAGTCTTAACAAATTTAAGATTAAAATTATTCCAAGAATCCTTTTTGACAACAGTAGAATGAAATTAGAAATGAATAATAAAATAAAATTGAAAGAATTAAGAAATAAATGAAAATTATAAAACTTAGTCTTTAACAACCAATGAATGTAAGAAGTCAGAATGACAACAAGAAATTATCATGAGAGAAAAGATAATTAAAACATAAAACTTAGTAGTTGCAAAAAAGAAGTATCGGGACAGAAGTTTCTAATGATAAACATCTACATTAAAAAAGGTCTCAACTAAATAACCTAACACTCCATGGAACTAGGAAATGAACAAATTTCCAAGCTAGTAGATGGAATAAAATAACAAAGATGAAGGCAGTAATAAACAAACAGAAGATACAAAATGATAAATAAAATCAATGAATCTAAGAATTGGTTTCTTTGGGTAAGCAAAATTAATAGATTATGAAAAAAGGAAAAAAGCCTCAAAATCAAGAGTGAAGGAGGACAATTATGACCAATACCACAGAAATTTTAAAAAGATGAGGGACTGTTATGAACAACTATATATTAACAAATAGGATAACCTAAAAGAAATTGATAAATTTCTAAAAACAAGCATCTGAACAATCTTGAATTGACAAGAAACAGAAAGCCAAAATACACAATAAATAAAAATTTGATTGAATCAGTAATCAATAACTCTCCAAATTCCCAGATCAGATGGCTTCACAGATGAATTCAACCAAATATTTAAGTTAGAGTTAACGCCACACCTTTCCAAAATATTTCCAAAAATATAAGAAGAATCTCTCACAAACTGTTGTTTTGAGCACAGGATTGCAGGATTGGTGTGATATCAAAGTTAGACCAGGACACTACAACAAAAGAAAATCACAGGCCAATATCCCTGATAAACATGGATGCACACACCATCAATAAAATATTAGAAAACAAAATTTAACAGTACATTAAACATCATTTCTAACTTGGATATACCCCTGGAATGTATGGATGATTATATACAGATTCAGAAAAAGCATTTGAAAAATTTCAACACCCTTTCATGAAAAACACTCTCAACAAATAATGTACAGAAGGAACTTAACACAACAAAGCCCACATTTAAAAATCTCATAGCCAACAATAAATTAGATAATTAAAAACTGACAGCAGATTTTTCTGCAAAATTTGAAACAAAGCAAGACAGTCCGTTCTCACCACTTTTTAAAACTAGTACTGGAAGTCGCAGCCCAAACAAATGGACAAGAAAAGAGACAGAAAGCAACCAAATTGAGGGGATGAAGTAAAATTACCTGCTTGCAGATGGCATGATCTTAAATACATAAAAAATACATAAATATATTATATATACATACATACATACATACATGTATATATACATATATGTATACATATATAAATGCAGGTATATGTACATATATACACACACACACACACACATATATATATATATATAAATACACACACATATATTTCAGTTAGGTGCAATAATCCTAGTGACTCAGGAACTGGATAAAGGAGAATCACAAGTTCAAGGCTAGCCTCAGCAACTTAGCGAGTTTCTAAGCAACTTAGAGAACCTGTCTCAAAATAAAAAGGGGGGCTGGGGATATAGCTCAGTTGGTAGAGTGCCTGCTTTGCAAGCACAAGACTCTGGGTTCAAATCCCCAGCACCACAAAAAAATAAAAATAAGTAAAAAAGAGATGAGAATGTTAGCTCAGTGGTAAAGCAGCCTCAGGTTTAATATCCAGTATACACCATATTTATATATTTATTATATATACTTTTTCATGTAAACTATAAATACATACTTTTAAAGTAATAAATTCAATAAAATTGTAGGATACAAAACCAACATGTAAAACTTAGTTGCATGTTTCTATACATTAACAATGACCTATCCAAAAAGAATGTTAAGAAGAAAATTCCAATTATAATATCATCAGAAACATGTTTAGGAAAACTTTACCAAGTAAGTGAAGGACCTATATACTATGTATGTCCGCTAATACCAGGATCCTTCATTGCAAGCAGTTCATCTCAGTTCTCTATTCATCACCAGGGTCTTCCATATACAACATAGGCAATATCATGCTCAACCTTATTAACACTAGGGTCTTATTTTTCTATTAGGAGGCTTCTTGTTAAGCCTGTCCAGAGCAATGATGTTTCTCTTCTTTATAGGCAGTCCATTAGACAGCCCCCTCCATGTAAGGGTCTTCATCACACGAACAGATTTATGGGTAACCGGCCCCCTGTAGGATCTGTTTCATTTCTATTGGCAAGTTTCCACTTAGCACCACCCACCTCATAATGTTTCTCCTTTCTGGGGGTCTTTTCGAATGCTCAGGTAGGATTCCTCATCATACAGGAAAGCTGCACCGTAAGCGTACATTTCTCTGTTGCATCATTATCTTAACGTGTTAGTGCCGCCATAACAGTGTTTTTCTTTTCCTCATAGGTAGTCTTCCGCTCAACTCGGCCATATCAGGGCCTTTCTTCTCAGTATAGGTAGGCTTTTGGTCATCTACTCCTACACTCTTTTCTGCAATAAAAGCCACCTTCTGGTAGTTTACTGTAACCTTCCACAACTGTATTTCACCATTTTCAAATCAATGCTGTTCAGTCTTCCAACAAACAGTGGATTTGTTCTAAAAGCATTTTAAAAAGCTGTGTAGTATTCCTTAGCCTTTTTTTTTTTACCGTGTTTAGTTCACCTGTTTTTCTACTGATATTTAACTATTTTTGAGTATTCCAAGCAGTATTATGGCATATTTACAAGTGTTTTCTAGGATACATACCTAGAAGTAAAAATTGTTGAAAGTGTTCAGAATATAATTTTTAATAGTTATTGACTAATTGCTCTTTGAAGTGGTTACACTAATTTATACTAACACAAGTGGTGGATGAGAATGTTTCCCTCTTTGTCAAAGCCTGATATGTTTGCTTGTTTTATTTGTTTTGGTTTTGATACGGGAGATTGAACAAAGGGGCACTCCATCACTGAACTGAATCCCCTGTCCTTTTATTTTGAAATTTTGAGAAAGAGTATTGCTAAATTGCTTAGGGCCTAGCTAAATTGCTAAGGCTTTCAATCCTCCTGCCTCAGCTTCCCAAGTTTTTGGGATTACGAGTGTGAGCCAAGTGGATGGCTTGCTCCTTTTTCAACTTTTGCCAAAACCAGGGTATGAACTGTAATCCCAAAATTATTTTTCCCACTTTACAGCTTCATTTAAAACTCCCTGTGTATTTCTCCCTTAAACCTATTATCTTGTCTCCCCTTGCATGGTTTTAAATTTCTGTTTTCAAATCTAGATACTTAAAATAGTATCGTCTTGAAGCCTTTAAAACTTCATTAAATGATGGCCTTACAATACACTCATTTACAGCTTTTTTAATTCAAAATTATAGTTTTGAAATTAATCCATGTTGAAAAGCTACATATTTAGATAGGTAGCTACAGTTCACATTCTAATATTAGAATAAGCCATTATAATGATTATACCCTAATTGTGCATACCTTTTTTCTTAAAGGTATAAAGCTTAAAGCTATAAAGACTAAGTATTTGTTTATTTTTTATTTGTTCTACCATTTTAAACTTTGCAATTTTCCTAAATATTTCTCAGTGTGCACGTGTGAAAGAATTTTTCTTGAACATACACCTAAAAAAAGAATTCCCAGGTCACAAGTTTTAATTGTCTTCAAATTTACTACCTATTGTTAATCTAATGCTGTATAGTTTGACCTTAGTTTTTGGTCTGTTATGCATTTCTTTGATTACTGTTGAAGCACTTCTTGGGTTTTATTGACCATTCAGGGTTGTTTTGTTCTGTAAATGGGCCTTTTCATATACTTTGCATATTCTGTTAGGTCCTCTTTTCTTCTGGTATGTCACAGTAAATTGCATTGTGATCACTAAAAGGGTCTGCATGTTATAGATGATTTGAATTTTTTAACACTTCCATTGTGACCTAGTGTATGGTAATGTTTTGGAAATTCTTGAAAACAATATTTTCTATTTCTTTGATGCAGGGTTTCATTTATAAGTTGATCTTCTTAAATTTATTGTTCAAAGCTTCTCATTTTTATTGTGTTTCTTGATCTGTTTATAGTAGAAGGGGTGTGATTCTGTCTTCTTTGTATAAATGTCTGCTTGTAATTCTTTCAGTTTTTGTTTTATATATTTTATTCCACCTTGTGATATGTAAGTACATGGTATTATTTTATTGTTGTGAATTATCCCTCTTTATTATTGGTTATTTCTGTCTTTAATTCTTTTTTCTCTGATATTAATAGTCTATGTACTACATCCACTTTTTCTGTTTTGGAATAGATTTTTGTACTTCAATCATTTGGTGTTTTCTTTTTTAAGTGTACTTTAATAAACAGCATGTAACTTTATTACAAAAAAACTACTCTGGTAACTTTTTCTTTATCAAGTGAGATCAGTTTTTTACATTATTATGCTTTTTGGTATATTTTGACCCATTTGTGCTATCTTTTATCTGTTTTCAGTTCACCATCATTTTTCTTGGTTTCATAGTCTCCCTGTTTTCCTCTGCTGCTTTGGATGCTATAAGTTTTATTTATGTTCCTACTATATGTTTTTTAGAAATATACATGACTATAAATTTTTATTACAAAGTCTTCAGTTATTCAACATTTTTACCCTTCCTATTCTCTCAGTTATGGCTTCATCATGCCATAGCTACCCATTGAATTGTTCATTATTTAGGATAGTTTTTTGTTTTAGCCCTTTTAAACACACAACTATAATTCTGCAGATAGTCTACTAGTTGCGTTTCTCACTATTGTTCTCTTTCCCTTTTCTCCCTCTGGCTTACTTCTTTTATTGCTAAGAATTATTGTATAGCTTTGTATGTAGTGATTATCTCTGACCAACAACTGGAAATGTCTTTGTTTTGTCCTCAAACTTGACTAAATTTTTGAGTACAGGGATCTAGATTGACAGTTATTTTATTTCAGCATTGGTAAAAATTTGTAGCATCCATTGTTGCCTGCCAGACTAGTTGATGTACCTTTAGAAAAAAAAAAACATCTTTACCATCCAGTGGATTTTATGACTATTGCTTTATTATTATTATATTATTATTATACATAGGTGTATGCATTGGTGGAAATTGATCAAATGGCATGTGTATATTTCATGATTTAAATATAAGCAAGTTATTTCTAAATTTTTTACAAAAAACTATTGAGAAGGCTTCAGAACTTGTAAACTTCGTTCAGAGAACTCTTAGCACCCTTTGTACAAAGGTCTCAGAAGAGTCCTTATGAAACAGTTGGGAAAATTCTTCAAAGGAAAGAAGCATGGTATTTGGATCTGTATCTTCTGTTGTATTTTAAAATTTTTGGTGATATTTTTCATTTCCAAAATTTTAAATTTCTCCCTCCTCATTCTCATTCCATCTCTTCCTTTCATTGTATACATTTTAATGTACTAGCTTGTCACTTTCAATGTCCTGAACATACTTATTTCATTTTCCAGTTAGCTTCATAATGTTTTTTGAAGTGAATTCATGTTCTAGTTTTTTCCCTTATTAGTAAATTTCTTCATTTATTTTGGGATTTTGGTTTTCAGCCTAATTTGAATGGAAGGTTTTGATTCTCCTCTTCTTGCCTATCTTTATTCCTTAGCCTATGCTTCCCCCAATCCAGGCCTAGAATATTTTTGTTGTTTCCTCCCAGCATTCTAGGCTTCAGTCTACCACCAGATCACAGGATAAGAGTTCCAAGCTACTGCCTGTAGGTTTTACTGGGGGTATCACAGATCCAGTAGAACAATTTATAATAGCTCACAGTTGCAAGGTTTTTGTCTGTGACTTTCTGCTATCTTGGTATTTTTTTTTAATTTGCTAGAGTTTGACAGCCATACTTTCAACATTTTTTTTCACAAGCACATGTGGCCCTTGACTTTTGTTCTCCTTTCCTCGCCACAAAACCTGGATTTCTAATTCCTGCTTGATATTCCAGAGCCCAGGAAGCAAATAGTTACTTTCTGTTCACCATTTTGTGTTTCTGGTCTATTATATCTTTTTCTTATATTTGAGCTTATCTGTCTTTCACAGTATCTGTTTCTCTATGTAATTTTTTCTTTATTACTTTTGTTTAGAGTAAATGGGAGAGGGTTACAAAAGTATGTCAAATCACTGTGCCATATTGGCCTGGCTACAATATGTGTTTAATATATCTATAGTTGTCTGACTTGTCTTCTTGAGAATTACAAAAAGTAGCTGAAACGGTATGAAACATATACTGAACCTGAGATCCTAACTCTACTTTCTGTCTTCTCTATGTTCTTGAACAAGTCACTTAATTCCTATTGTAGAACAGTTTCTTTGCATTTAACAGTGTGAAATTTGTCCTGGGATATAGCCATCTTGACAAAGTTTTCATTTGATTTTATGCTTTGTTTTGTAGAGAGTCACCTTCCTAGGCACTTGAGGTCAAGCCCTTGGAAAACAAGTAGTAAGTGACAAGGGGTTAATTGATCATCAAAGTATCTCGTAAAACTTGGGAAAATGTATTCCAAATAAAGAAATACTTTTACCCCACAGTTTTAGGACTCTCCAATCCTTAGAATAAATTAAGTCTTAAAACTTTGAGGCTTTGGAGCTCATATTGCAGCTCCCAAATTTAGGGTTAAAATCCACTCTCAAGATTGCCAAGTTAAGTGAAATTTGCAAGCATAGTCATTAAAATCAGTCCTTTTTGTTTTCCAATGTGATTTGTGTATAACATATTCATGTTTAAGAATCTGTATTCCCCTTAAAAAGAATAGTATAATTAAGAATTTATATTCATGGAATAATGTTAAATTAGGTTTTAATATACATTAGACATTAATTGATAATTATCTCATTTTATATTCTCAATAACTCATTAGGGCAGAATCTGTATTATCTCCATTTTATAGATGAAGAAAGTAAGATGTAGCAAAGATAAGTTGGCTAGTCAAATGGCAATCAGTTATTTCAGTAGCCCACTATCATTTGCTACATGCATAGCTTCAAGCATAACATGTCTAAAATTGAACTTTCATCAGTTTGGGTACATGTAAGAACACTATAGATGTCTCCTGGAAGTTGGAAAGTCAGTCTGATTACTAGACAGAGGAACTAATGAGAATAATGTACTCCTACAAATTCATTAAAATAATGAACTCCTACAAATTCCTAAAACATTCTGACAATGTTTTATTTAGTGTACCATAGCTTTTGTACATTGAGAGGAATACTTGCTACTATTTATGCTTTGTTTACTGCTCAATTTTACTAATTTCAAGTAACTCATAAAGAAAACATTTAAAACTATTTTTATAAGCCATCTAAGCATTTGTTACCAATTTGATTAATTAAATTTCCTGTAGGATTAAAACTACAATTACAAATTTAATGTGACCTTTTTGGAAACATGTTGGACAGCTTTAGTAGCATATAAAATCTATACAAATACAAGGATTAAAATATATACATGATCTTTAATTCTATTATAAAATATGGACATTATGGTTTTAACTTATTTCTCCTTTATTTCTGCCCTTACATTTTTCCTACTTAGGATAGTGTTATACTTATTTAGATATATTCTCAGGATTTCACTAATTTCACTTCTTTCTTCTTTTACATTTTTTTAGGATTTCAATAATCTTGCCAGACTGAGCAAAAAGAGAAATAACTTTTCAGACTTGCCAAGGTAACAGAATGAAGGTTATCAACTAATTGATTTTTAGGGGGAAATAGTATTTGATTATGTGGCAATATGATTTAACTACATGGTCTTGGCTGAAATCCTTTTAATGACAATGTTTTATTTGTTACCTCATGGTATTTCTAATTCTGTTTCTATCACATGATTTTTTTGGTGAATTGTCTTTAGCAAAAATGAAACATTCTTTAATTTGTGCATGTTTAGTAATAACCACTATCCTGTCCTTTTGGTATATTTAAGTAGTATGTTCACATTATTCCAATTTATATAGTCCTAATTTGTATTTTGTTATAATTAGTGGGGTTTCCTAGAAGACTCATTTCCTAGAATATAAGAGATTCGGTCTTTTTAGTAGTTTTCTTCTTTATATTTATGCTGTTAGTTATCTTATAACACCCTATTGGACTTATTTCTACTGGATTATTATGTGTATCCATCAGTGTTAATTTACCAGTTCTTGGTATACATTGCTACTAATCTATGTATATGTATATGTATATGTATATGTATATGTATATGTATACCAAGGAAAAAGATGTCCTCTCTACAAGGATATAATTTGGCACATAGAAACTGGATAGTTCCCCTGTAAGAATTAGAAAGTTGTACCTCCTATAGATTAAAACAGCCCAGAACTGGAGCACTCAGTGTGGATACCAGAGTTCAGGTTAAATTTTGTGCTCTCTTATTGGATACCCTTGGGCCGTTTACAGCCCATGGGCTGTTTACAGCCCATAGGACAGCAGCCATTGTTATGGTATTTGTTTTTCTGAAACTACGTGTGACTTCCTTGTTGTGTTTCCTAGAATCTTTCCTGCTTGCCCACTGATGGAAACAAGTATGTACCTATATTACATATACTTAAAATGAAAAAAATGTCTGTGAACATTTAACATTTTCCTATATAAAAGCAACAGAACTTAGATATGCTGTGGCATTTGCTCTTTTTCACTACAACTACCTTTTCATAAAAATTTGGGAGTAGGATCATGCTCCTCATAGCCTTTTACTGATTGAAAATAGTTTCAATTAATGATAATGTTGTCGAAAATTACAATTTGGTAGTGAAAGTCACTTGCAGGTGATTTTCTATCCCTTTTATCCCTGGCTTTGACTTCCTGGAAAGAGAATTAATTAAACAAAACTGGAACTTTTTGTCATCCAAAACATGTATCAGCTACCTCTCTTATCAATTCCTGAACTAGGACCAAAATCTGCTTCTGAACATTGAAGGCAGACCAGTGTACTTCTTCTACTATTGTTGAACTATTTGTGTGTGTGCACTTGTGCACATGCATGCATATGTGGGTGTGTAAAAGAAAGAGCAAGTATAAACATACTTATGCTGGAAAAGAAGTTTTTTGGGTTTTTTTTTTTTTGGTACTGGGGATTGAACCCAGGGGCACTTAACCACTGAGTCACATCCCCAGCCCTTTTTATTTTTTTTTATTTAGAGACATGGTCTTGCTAAGTTGCTTAGGGCCTCGCTAAGTTGCTGAGGCTGGTTTCAAACTCATGATCTTCCTGTCTCAGTCTCCCACGCCCCAGGGATTACAGGCATGTGCTGCCACCACACCCAGCTAGAAAAGATACTTTTAAGGTCATTATGGGTTCCACATTTTTCAATTTAACTCATTATGTTCTTCTATCCTACTTTGCCTACAACATGGAATTTCATAAATCACTGACATTTTTGTTTATATTAACACGTGGGATGGGTGGAGTCTGGGAAACAGTATATCCACAAGCATGAGTTTATATATTTTTTCCAGAGTGTGTGAAATGCCCCAACTCCTATTTTGGAGCACACTTAAGAGACAAGTTTCTGGTTACCTGACTGGCACATGCTGGCCTGTTCTCCATGTCTCTGGATCTGGGTAACATTTCTTTTAACCTCGGAAGCACTTACTATGGTGATGCTTTCTGATTACTACCATCTGGGTTGTTTCACTTCTTTATACTTTCTTAGTATAGTGTCTAGCATGCATCATACTGTATTCTAATTTTCTCTTCACTTGTCTGTCTTCCATTGGGCATTTATATCCTCTTGGGTTGTGTCTTATTCATCTGAAAAGCCTGTTACACACTGAATGGCACATGGTAGATGCTCAATACCTAAATATTGAACATTTTAAGTGAGGCTTAAATAAATAGACTACACAGTGATGACCTGGTTTCACTAGCCAGTCTCTAAATGTTGAACTGTGTTTCCTGGTGGAGATAGAAGAGAAATTCTACAACACTTGAGCCTGCACATAAGGAATAAGGATCTCTGGTATTGGCATAATAAGCTAAATATTTCAGGTTCTCTTCCCTGTTTTGTGTAGGCCAGTGCCCCACTGTGAAGGGGATCCATTAATTCCCTACATGGGGGTGAATGCAGCATTTCTGCAGTCTTAAAAATGAGTAGGAGTTAACCAAGCCACGGTAATTGGGAGTAGGCCATTCTCAGCAAAGGTTCTTGAGCAGAGCTACATAGGCAAAAGTTAGGTGGGATGTGTGGTGAAAATCCCAGCAGTTTAGAATTTTCAGCATATGAGGTATGAAGCAAAGAAGCTATGTGATTGTTACCTTGGAAAGGTAAGCAGAAGTGGGATCCTGGAGGATCTTTTTTACTTCATGGAGTCATAGATTTTACTGTTGTAGTACAGAAACAGAAAAGACTAGCATAGTGGATAAAAGCACATCTTCTGCAGCAAAGCTATCTGGGTTTGACACTCAGCCTTTTACTAGCTATGTAACTTAGTCTTCTTTGTGTTGTATGATTTTTATTCTGTAAAGGGAGAATAATAATAATCACTCCATTAATTAGTTTAATGAGTTTACTCCATTATGATTAATGTGTTTAATTAGAGTATTTAGAGCATTCAATAAGCATTAACAGCTGATATCATTGTTATTAATTTTTATATTAACGCAGTAGAAAGACCATTCTGGCAGTCTCTGTGGAGAATGATTTTGAATAGATTAGAACCAGAGAAATCACAGGGAAATTAGTGTGCCCCTTTCATAACTTCCATTGGCATTTGCTGCATATCTCTGTGATAAAGTCCTGTGTGACAGTTTTATTGAAATCAAATACTTTAAGGATAGATTTTTCACAGACTGGCCTAAATGAAACCTTCTCATCTTGGTTTTTAAAAAATTTATTTGGCGTAAACATACTAGAAAGACAAACTCTGGAGCTTCCAAGGCCTTGCATGGCATGGCTAAACATTGGACCTGCTGTCTTCAGAGTATATTTCAAAACTAATTTCCTGAGAAAGTAATTTGGAGAAAGGGAAACCAATTGTTCCTCAGTAAATGATTAAAAATAACAACAACGTTGGGTTCTAGCATGGATTTGAGACTAACTGGGGCCAACTTCTGATAGTTACCATTTTATTACAAAATCCAGGTTACACATGATTTTTACTTGTATCTGTCCTTTCATTAAATGAATCCAGCAAGAGTTGGAAGATAGGCCAAATAATCACCTGATATGCAAGCTACCCTAGTTTTTATGTAATTCAAAGTTTGCTAGTCCACCTGTGGGGAACTCCTGCTGCTAGTGAAAACTCAGGCAATATACTTGGGACTTAAACCTGTTAAGATGCTCTTTTAAATTATGTCCCTGTTTTAATCTCTGTTCCAGAAAGCTGAGGTTTCTCCAAGTCTGCCCACTGACCGTTGAGGCATTGGTGTCCCTTTTTCCAGTACTTCTGGAAGGCCTACTCGTAAACTCCCTGGATAAAAGAGACTGTATCAGTGCCCCAACAAAAGTTTTGAGAAGTGCCTGAGAGACTTCTGTCTATTCAGAAGTCTTCCTCCACCTATTTCTACACTAAAGATGGACCTAAAGCTAAAAAATCCTGACTTCTGGTACAGTCTTCATGGACAAGTTCCAGGACTTCTGGACTGGGACATGGGGAATGAGTTCTTCTTGCCTTGCACCACTGACCAGAGCCCTTTAGCTGAGCAGAACCTTGCCAAATACAAAATTCGAGTAATGAAGCCCCCAGAAGTACCTCAGGAATGGAAACCTGGTCCTGACCAAGATGCTCCTCACTCTGAACCCAACTTGTGGATGTGGGTGAACCCCAACATTGTGTGCCCTCTCAGTAGTCAGGAGGCCCCAAAGCCCAATAGTAAGGATCTGACAAGCATGGCTTCTTCCCCTCAGGCACCCACAAAAGATGAAGAGTCTCACTTCTCAGAGGCTCAGGGAGTAGTGGAGTCTCTGCCACTTTCCTCCAGTGAGCAGTTTCCCCAACAGAAGCGACCCATCTCTTCCCCAAGTGACTGTGAGCTCACAGAAGAGGAGGCTGAGGAACAAGAAGGCAAGTCTTCTGTGGCCCTCAAGCCCCTTAACAAAAGGGACTCTTTCCAGAAGCCAAAGCTGTGGCAAGCTAACAACCAGGAAAGGAAATCCTGGCCACGGCCCCCACTCAATTACAGCCACCTAATTGCCCTAGCATTAAGAAACAGCCCCCCTTGTGGCCTCAATGTGCAGCAGATCTACAATTTCACTCGACAACATTTCCCCTTTTTCTGGACAGCTCCAGATGGCTGGAAAAACACCATTCGCCACAACCTCTGCTTCCTGGGCAGCTTTGAAAAGGTGCCAGTCACTCTTCAGGATGAGGCTGATGCAAAACCTCGCTCTTGCCTCTGGAGGCTCACTGAGGAGGGACACCGCCACTTTCAGGAGGATACTCGTCTCTTGGCCTCTGCTCGAAGAGAAAGCATCCAACAGTGCATGAGCCAACCAGATTTGATGCCCTCCCTCTTTGACCTTTGAGCAACTGCTCCCCTTTTGGATCACTGCCCTCCTTTCTGTGCCTACCCGTGTTCTGACTGACCTTTATTAATCCCTCATCCTATCCTGTCTCATTGGTGTCAAGTTGGTCTTTAGCTACTATTACAAGAATGGTGTTAAATAAGGTGAGAGGTAGGTACAGAGGAGGTGGGGGTTTAATCCAGGTAGGAAATCATAGAAGGTTTCATAGGATAGTGGCAGTTGTTCTACATCTCAAACAGAGGCAGAAAAATTCCAGGAACAATGGCATGGAAACTAAGGAAAGAAGGGAATATTTTTATGGAAGAAAGGAATTCTGTTTACTATTAACTTCCCTGTTCTGAGTTGTTTCAGAAAGCTGAGGTTTCTCCAAGTCTGATCTCTGATCAGTGAGATATCCTTGCCCCTTTTCCCAGTACTCTGGCAGGTCTACTGCTGAGCTCTCTAGATGAGATATACTACTACATAAAACAATGCACCAACAAAAGTTTTGAGAAATGTCTGAGAGATCTCTGACCTTTTTGAAGTCTTCCTCTGTACACTAAAGACCCAAAGCTGAAAATTTGTGACTTTTGATAGAGTTTTCATGGTCAGGTCCTAGAGCTACTATATACTCACACATGAAAGCAAATAGTGGAGTATAAAGCATAAAATAAAGGATGGACCCAGACTGTGGGCAACCTTGAGTACCTCATGAAGGTCTATACATATAAAAAGAACTGAACCTTAGTCACTTTTTAAGTGACCCATTTTATTCCTCATATCCTCACTTTTTCTGGCCCTGGTCTGCTCAGCCTTGTTCTGTTGTCATCCAGTTCCAGTACTGACAAATAATTCCAAGCAGCTACTTTCAGTTTGACTATCAAAAAACCTTGAATTGCTCCAGTGTTAACTACCAAGCATTTTGATGACAAAGCTTGGTTTCTTATTCGTTCATTCACCAAATGTATATTGGGGATATGCTAATATGTCAAGGTTCACCTTATGTGCTAAGGATAAAAGAAATTGATAGATATTAGTGGGAGATAGATAATTCTTACATAAATGTGATGAAACAGTGAAGTTGTCATGGAGATGAGACAATCTTCCTGGGAAAGACATAAAAAGTATTGAAAAACTTAAGCTAGTTTTGAGCTAGTTTCAAAGAGCAAATGGGAATTTGCTAAGCAGATAACAGGAAAAAGGACATTACAAAGGCAATAGTATTAACAGAGTGAATAGGGTGTCTGGGGGAATGATAAGAATTTCAGTGCAGTTTAGTTATATTAGAGCCAGGAATGGCTGTAAGGAACGTAGCCACAAGACATTTTATGTACTACTTAGGTGTTTAGACTTTCATTTGTGGGCTTTGGGGAATCAAGAGATGTGAGTGACATGTTAGAAAAGAACAAAAATGAAACAAATGTTTCAGCATTTGGTTTTCTAATTTCAAAATTTATCTTTTTTGTGCAAATAAGCTTTTTTAAAAATCAGACTTAAGCACGATTTTTTGCTTTCTGTTTATTATTAAACAAATATATACAAACTAAAATCTAGAATATAGATTTTAAGTTTCCCTTTAGTTGCAAAACTTTCAGTAATGGGGATACAAAAATGTCTGTTAAATACAAAAACAGCTCATTCAGTATTTAAACAGTTGAATGATTACATTTCTAATGATTTATAATAGCTGATAAAAAACTGTTGTATTTCAAAAGCAAGATATTCAAACAATTCTTTCAAAAACGTAAGAGTAAATGCTACATCTGTATAGTAGTTGTTCTGACCAAGTTTTAGGACTCATTTTAGGAATAATAAAAAATACCGTAGTTAAAAATATTGTAGTCAATGTTTGCTGATCATTTTCTTCCCAAATTAACATTTATAAGAAAAGAAAAAGTCTAAAAAGAACAAATAAAAAAAAGAAAAAGAGACTGTTTTGAAATTAATGAAACTGTTTTTATAACAAACGATATTTCTAATATCTCCTCTAAATTTTCCAAACAGGCCAGACTATCATTTTCAGAACTGAACCTGAATTATTTTGCTGCAACCTCACAACTTTAAGCATTGAATTCCTCTGTTTAGTTTTTTCTTCCTGATTCTTCCTTTTGCTCTTCTTGCTTGGAAAAAGCAGCCTCTGGATCACTTCTTCATCTCAGATGATTCAACTGAAGGATTATCTTCCTTTGAAGGAAGTTTTTGCTCCTCTTTTCCCTCCTTCCAAGTATCCTACTAAGGTATTGCAAAAGCACTGTTTTCCATAACTCTTCCTTGTTCATTGATGATGGCAGCGTTGCTTGCTCTGGCATTACTAAGCTTTCCATTGAGGGCTTCAAAACAGATTGGGGAAGGAGACATATTCACCACTCACCACATGAATGGAATCTTCGTAAATTTCAGTAGTTGCTTTGAAGATTGGCAGGCTGGCATATGGCTGATGGTCTTTCGCTTACACTGGTCTTCTTGTCAATGAATTTGGTTTTTTTAATCTTGTATTAATTTGGGCCTTTTTAAAGGTTAAGCAGAATGAAAAAAATGCATGCTTCTTGGCATAGAATTATGTTCTAAACTATTGTTATCCTTTGATCCCACTGGGGTTTGCATGTGTAACATCATTTTGAGAACTGCTCTGGATAAGAGTCAGTTAAGTAACATTTTCATGCCTCCTTTCTCTGCTTTTCTTCTCTTAAGAGATTTCACCCTCTTTTACTGTAACAGCATAAGAATTTCTGTTAAACTTATTTATCAAATCTCCCTCTCATTTCTTCTGAATTCCACAATTGTATATCACTAGGCAAATTGATTTTGAACATTATCTCTGTTACCAAGTATGCTTCAAAACCTTGTATTTGGGGGAGTTTGAAGGAGTTTTAAAATCAAGCAGTTCCATTTCTCTAATTTGTCACTTTTAGTAATGAAAAACAAAAACCCTTTGCCCTCTGGTCGCCTATACACAGGTAACTGTTATGATCCTCTGCCAAAGCAAGATTCCTTCAGTGGATTTGAGCTCACTTTCCAGGTTCTTTAGTACTGACTTCTCTAGGGAGGCAGCAGAAAGGGCAACAGCAGCTGACAGGTGCTGGGACCATGGGATTGGGTTCTCAAATTGCTCTAGGACCAGATTTGGGGTCTGCAATAACAGAACAAGGTTCGGGAGGGGCAGTAGGGTGCGGATTTCAAGAAGGGAGGAGGGGACAGGAAGGTTTGTTCAAGGTGAGAAGGACAGGCAGGGTTGGGTTTGGGCGGTGAAACACTGACTTCCTCTTCCTTGGTGGTGATGGGGCTGCCCAGCCAGGTATTGCCGCTGGGGTAGGTGGAGGATGGTAATGAAAGCATTTTCTGAGGCAGGACTTAACTCCACCTCCTCACTCCTGCACCCTTCTATGGCAGCCTATGGAAGTCCTCAGTGTCTGGTGGTCACCACTCAAGAGTGAGACTGAGGCAACTTTTGCTCACATTCCTAGTCCACCATTTTGGTACTGGCAGTAACAATAGCATCACAATATCATTGTATAGATGCTGTAAGAGAAAAAGAATTTTTGGTACTGAGGGTTGAACCCAGGGGTGTTTTACCACTGAGCTACATCCCCAGTCCTTTTTATTTTATATTTTGACACAAGGTCTTATTAATCACTGAGACTGCCCTTGAATTTGGGATCCTCCCGCCTCAGCCTCCTGAGTAGCTGGGATTACAGACCTGTGCCATCACACCTGCCTAATGAGAGAGGTTTTTACTAATTTTTTTTTTACAGGGGGAGTAACATGCACATTTAAAACCTAGAACTCAATTCATCAGCTTCCCCTCCCCATAATGCCTCCACTTGTCTTCACTAGCCTTGGTGATTATGAAGACAACAAGTAGGAACTCTAAAAATACTAAATGAATAACATAATGAACAGTTGCTCCCATTCGTTTTCCACATAGCCAATCTGTAGGGATTTATTTTGGGCAAAACATTCTGATTTTGAATTAACTATTAATTGTGTGGTGCTTATCAAGGAGAAATCATTCCCCAAAACAAAGAGCAAGGAATGGGACAGTGTTTACTCCCTTAAAAAAGATTAGTTTGGTAGAGACTAGAACTAGGTGTAACAGAGAGAACCAAATAAACTCCCTAGACTTGATCAACTCCAAGGACAATTTTACTACCCATAAGCAACTTATTCCAGAATCTCTCTCTTCTCATCTGTAAGATAGATCTAATATTTACTTTAAGGATTGCTATGAAAATTAAGAAGTTATATGGAAAATGCCTGCTATATAATAGGTGTTATATATTTATTCTTGCTTTCTCACCATTTGGGAGAATTGCAACACAGAGACTTAAACCCTCTTGACTAGAGGTCAAACATGTCTAACTGCTGCTGGTTTTTCTCTTTCATTTACTAGAAATAAAAATGTCTATGTTCTTTGTTTAGCCTGTTAGTGGATAAAATAGAGAAATATTAGATTGACTCAATTATTCTGAAACAGCTAGAAGACCCCTTGCTACATCCATTAGACCAAACAAATACTTTAGTAGGGGATTTTTGTTTTTCACTTCTAGAATTCTATAATTTGAACAGTAAATAGGTATATATCACACAAAATTTCTAACAACCTGAAAAAGTATAATAGGGAAAATTTAGTTCTGAACCCTTTTTGATTGTAAATTTCTAAAACACCATTTATTCGGTCTGTTAAAGGTGATTTTCAGAAAAAGGTAAAATCGTGACTCATGCAATTATAAAAAGGAACAATTGTTAAATATTATATTTTACTCATTCAGTGGGGAAACTTGAAATGTTATAACCAATTCAAACAAAAAAAGCAGCAAAGATTTATAGGTATTAAGGGAATAATGAGTTGAATTGCAAAAGTGGTTTTCCAGCTTAAGTTATAATTGAACCTGAAGGATGTAAGAAGACTTTCAAAATATTTTGAAGACAATGAACAGTCCTAGATTTGGAAAACCCTGAAGGGCTGTTATAATCAATGAATAATTTTCCATAGAAATACAAAATGTTTCTTCAGTAATCCCTACACCTTTGATCAAAAATGATCTCAAGCAAAGATTATTATTACTTAAGAAACAATAAGACTGGACTTATTAGATTTAGCCTAATTGTTTACATAGCTGCCTCAAGACCTTTTTACATTTGCTTTTCTGGAAGTTTTTATAGCTAGAAGGAAAACTAAATCAATGACTCACTATCAGATTTTACTTATAGTGCCCATAAATTAGGGTAAATTTTTCTTAAACTCTCCCAAATATCATCTGTTGCCTGGGCCTGTCTGGGAGTGATCTTTCTTTCATATTTGAAAGGCTGGGGACCCTGTAATCCAGGAGGCAGACTGGTTTTCTCAAAAGAGCTTTTTTTTAAACCTTTATTTTATTCATTTATTCATATGTGGTGCTAAGACTCGAACCCAGGGCCTCGCACATGCTAGGCAAGTTGTCTACCACTGAGCCACAGCCCCTCTCAAAAAAACTTTGTAAGCAATATTTCCATAAAGGCAACTTTAGATCCCTAAAAATGCTTTGTCCTATGTAATTAAGTGAGAATCATTCTTAAATATGACATAGCAGTCTAAACCTTAGTTATATAACCTTTAATTTCAATATTGTCCTGTTAACAAGGAAAACAGACTCTTACTGAATCTTATTATGCAAATAGTTATATCACCATGAAAATAAGCATACTCAATAAGAATTTCCAAATTCTGGAGGAATCAGGCAAGGAGAAAAAATATAATTTAATAATGTTTAATTTTGAGATTGAAGATGCCCAAATAGAGTTACCCAGTAGTAAACTCCTCCTCCATAAAGAAGAATCAAAATAGCAGGTGTGTAATCAGCATTTTGAGGTGAGTAATCATGGGAGAACACTGGAAATAGTAAGATAGTGACTGTGTTATGGAAATTATGTTCAGCAAGAGGGAGGATTGGAGAACTCAGGTTTACTTATGCTGATAGATCCAGGTGAGCTAGTGCTCTGAAGTTCTGGGCCCCAAGCTGATGCTACATTGGGCTTTTATAGGAAATTTGACATCATTTCTTAACCACGGAAACATTGGTGGGTTTTAATTCTTGGCCTACATGACCAAAGACCATGCACAGGGAATAAGTTGTTCACCAGTGTAGAAAAAAGACAGTAAAATACCTGCAAGTGTTAGTGTGAAGTCATCTTCACAACAAACAGCAGTAACTCCAGATAACTTGAGGGCTGGGGATATAGTGGGCTAGGGATATAGCTCAGTTGGTAGAGTGCTTGCCTCTCAAGCACGAGGCCCTGGGTTCAGTCCCCAGCACTGCAAAAAAAAAAAAAAGGATAACTTGAGCTTATTTCCCTAAACGCTATATTTCTAACTAAGCCAACAAGGTTATATTATAGATAGCAGTTAATTGGCAGAAAGTTACAAAGTATAGGAAAATTAACCCTTTCCCCAGGCATTGGTTGTTCATCATAATGTTCTTATTATTTCATTTTATAATCAGGTCTGGTATCTCCATCACAACTTTTAAGTTTGAAAGATTCAGAGACCTAGGGCAAAAGCATAGAAAGAGAACCATCTACTACCACAACTCTACAGCACGAGTAAGGGTGAAAGAGGTAGTCCTGGCAAACGACCAGCGTGGATGCTGTCAGTCCTAACTACTGGGAAGTTTCAAAGTCCTGAAGGACTTGCAGGCCACTAAGATAAGTATCCTGAAATTTACAGTAGCCTTGCTTTGGAAAAAGATCTCACATTGTTTTCCAACAAACTGCCAGGATGCTGTAGCCAGAAGCCATCTTCAGAAGGGAGCTATTATCTGAATTTGGACTTCTCTCCAGGTCATAAAGCCTTGCATATTCCCATATGGAGACCCAATAGACATTCCACTGCACTGACTGAAGGAGGAATTGTCTTTTGAACACAATAACTAGAAGAGTGACTGTGAACCAATCCTACCTACTGGGTGTTCTGCACTGTGGGGCATGAGTGTAATGATATGGGGAGTGAGGAGTTGGAGGGTGCCACTCCATAACAAACCAGCTGGACAGGGAGCTTGCCCTATGACACCAAAGGTCATGGCCAGTCATGTGCAGACTCGTGCATGTGCCAGGATCAAAGGCAGATGCCCATGCAGTTCCCACCACTCCTTCCATACTCAGGTGTCTGTTATTGACAGGATGGGGATGGAACACCATAATTCCTATTGCTGCCTTATCCATAGGGCATCGTGAGGGGGCCTTATCAAACCCATATCTTTAGCCATCAACCTGCCACCAGGGGCACATGGCTAAAGAAGGATGAGAGGAACTTTGCCTGGTCCCAGCTCAAGTCCTGCTGCCAAGTATGTGATGCAGCCTGAAATAGATGGGGAAAAAGGCTGTGACTCCGGTATTTGTCCCACTTCCAGGTGAGATTGGCCAAAGGAGACAGAGGAATGGTTTGACCCACACTGGGTGCCATCCCATACCTGTTTATGCACTGCTGTGGGAAGTGGCAGTGAGGAACACTGGTTCCTGATGCCACTCCACCTTTGCATTTCCCGCTGTTTTTTTTTTTAACATTTCACACTGTTCATACCAATCCAGTGCTATGTAGACCCATAATGAAGCCTGAAGCAAATGGAAAAGTCAGCAACTCTAATTCTGTCTTTATTGAAAATTTTTATATATTGTTAATTGTGAATTTTTTGTATTACATTTGATTTTTTAAACATTGAATTAAAATGTTATTTATCTTGAAAAAGAGCCAGGTGTGAATGCCACAAGTGGGGTGCTACTCTTCTTCCTGTGCAGTGTCTTGTCCTGAACTACTGACTGGTTGGAGAGAAAATGAAGGTCTATCACCACAACTGGGGTTTCCAGAGCTAGATGTCCTTGTTTTTTTTGTTTTTTTTTTGGTACTGCGGATTGAACCCAGGGGCACCTGGCCACTGAGCCACATCCCCAGCCCTATTTTGTATTTTATCTAGAGACAGGGTCTCACTGAGTTGCTTAGGGCCTCGCTAAGTTGCTGAGGCTGGTTTGAACTCGAGATCCTCCTGCCTCAGCCTCCCAAGTGCTGGGATTACAGGCGTGCGCCACTGCGCCCGGCTTAGATGTCTTTGCTTATAACACAACTGGCATCCACAGTCCAGAGGAAACCTCCATTACACAATAAGGCTTACCATTTCCATTTTAGGGGTAGTCATGCAGGGATCACCCCACACCAACTGCTGTCTGCCCCATACCTGTGGGAACCACCTCAATATCCCCACTCTTGCAAGACCCAGCCATAGTGGGTCTTTATAACTCTGCCATGGTATATACTATGCTGGAAGTCATTCACAGGAAAAGCTCTAAGGAGACAACACAGTGGTGCCCAGCTAGAAATGAAGCCAACATTGCAAAAGAAACTGACATCTGGAGACACATCTGCAGGGGAAAGAGTAGGCCACTCCTAAAGGTGGTAGAGATCATTGATCCATCTGATGGAAATACCTCATGGTAGGAGCACAAGAAATTTGAAAAAATCAAGGTAATATAATGCCTCCAAAAGAACATAATAATGCTCTAGCAACAGATTCCAAAGAAATCAAAATGGATTGAATGCCTGAATAAAAATTTAAAAGAATGTTTATAAAAAAGGTCAATGAGATCTACAAAATACATGTAAACTGTTAAATGAAATTAGGAAAACAATGCAGGTTATGAAAGAAATTCAGCAGAGACAGAGATTTTTTTTAAAAGAATGAAACAAATTTAGGGAATGAAGTTCTCAATAACTCAAAAATACAGTTGAAAGCCTCAACAACACAGTAGAACAAGCAGAAGAAAAATACCTTGAACTCAAAGATGGGTCTTTTGAAATATCCCAGTCAGAGAAAAGAATAAGAAAGAACGAAGAGAGAATTCAAGACTTTTGGGGCACCATTGACTGAACCAACATTTGCATTTTTGGAATAGCTGAAGAGAATAAAAAGGATATAGATAAATTATTTAATAAAATAATAGCAGTAAACTTCCTTTTTCTTGGGAAAGACATGGAATTCCAAGTACAGGGGACTTATAGGACCTCAAGACCTAACCAGGATAGATAATCACTGTGGCATATTATAGTCAAACTGTCAAAATTGTAAGATAAAGAATTATAAATTTTGAAAGAGAAAGTTGCCAAGTCACATCTAAGGCTATCCCCTTTAGACTGACAGAAGATTTCTTGTCAGAAATCCTGTAGACTAGGATGGAATGGAATGGTATATTCTAGGTCCTGAAACAAAATAACTTTCAACCAAGAATACTGTATCAAATATAGCTACCCTCTAGAAATGAAAGAGAAATAAAATCCTTCCAAGACAAGCAAAAATTGAGGGATCTCAAGACAAACAGATCAGTCTTACAAAAGATTCTTAAGAGAATCCTACAATCAGAAATGAAAAAAGATAACTACTATCATAGAAGTTTGTTAAAGTATAAATCCCAATGGAAGAGAAGATACACAAAAGAGAAATAGAAAAGAATCAAATATTATAAATACAGTAAACCATCAAAACACAAAAGTGAACAGGAAGAAAAGAAGAAAGAATATTCAAAACTATTAGAAGAAAATCAACAAAATGACAGGAACAAGTTCATATTTTTCAATAATAACACTGGATATATATGGAACAGATTCTCAAAGAAGAGACTGGCTAAATGGATTTAAAAGAAAAAAAGAAAACAAGACCCAATAATAAGCTGCCTACAAGAAACACCACCAATAAAGATACACAAACTGAAAGTAGAAGTATGGAAAATGATAATCTCAGGAAATGGAAAACTAAAGAAAACAGGAGAAGCCATACTTATATTTGAGAAAATAGACTTTAAGAGGAGGCAAAGAAGGTCACTGTTTAATGATCAAGAAATCAATTCATTGAAAGACATAACACTTGTAAATCTATATGCACCTAATGTCAGAGCACCTAACTTTATATTTAAAATAAAACACTATTTGGCCTAAGAGGAAAGATAGGTTCTAATATAATAGTAGTGGTGGACTTCAAAACTACCACTGTCATCAATGTGTATCCAGAAAAACAATCGAAAAAGCAACAGAAGTGTTAAGTTCTACTATAGATCAAATTATCCTAACAGATATTTACAGAACATACAACAATTGTACCATAACACTCTATTCATCAGGACATAGAATTTTCTCTAGAATATATCATGTATTAATAATTTAACATATGAGGCCATAAAAAGTAATAAAAATGTTAAAAAACTGAAATCCTATCTTGCATTTTATGATCAAATGTAATCAAACACTGACAACAAAGAAATTTTAGAAATTATACAAATAGAACAAAAACATATTCCATGTTTTCACATGCATGAATGATGAGTCACAATGGAAAAAAGGCATACCAAAACTTATGAGATATGGCAAAAGCAGTACTAAGCAGGAAGCTTATAGTAACACATGTCTACATTAAATAGTGGAAAGATTTCAAATAAAATTATGATGCATCCCCAAAACTTACAAAAATAAGAACAAACCAGCACAAACTAGAAGAAACAATGAAAGTCAAAGCATAAATGACTAAAATAGACATTAAAACATATAAAAGGACAATGAAACAAGAAATTGGATTTTTTAAAAGATAAAAAGACGAACAAAACTTTAACTAGCCTACCTTAAAAAGAGAGAGAAAGAAGAACCAAATAAAATCAAAGGTGAAAAAGGACACCTTACAACCAAAACCACAGAAATACAAAGGATCATTTGGGATTAATGTGAAAAAAATATATGCTCACACATTGGAAAACCTGGAAGATGGGGTGTGTGGGGAGGGAAAGGACAGTAGATTGTGAGACAGACATTATTACCCTATATACATGTATGAAAAGAATTTTTTAAAAAATATTCATCACTGTCAAAAATAAATAAATAAATAAAAGTTGGGGCTTTTTTTAAAAGAAAACAAAAAAGCAAACCTGGAAGAAATGGACAAATTTATAGACAAATATGACCTGCCAAAATTGAATCCTGAAAACAAAAAAAAATCTGAAAGACCAAAGCAAATAATGAGATTGAATCAGTATTAAAAGAATTTTAATATTGGATCAAATATGATAAATGAGAAGAACCCACAATATTATAGCTACTCCATGATTGTGAATTGAAACAGCAGTTCTGCAGTAGCAAACTGATGTAGCGAAACTCCAGGAAAATGTGGTAGGTGAAAACAAGACAAAAACTTGGTTTCTAGAATAGAAAGAGCATGAATAGAAACAACAGATGACAGCAGTGTCTAGCAAGTGGTAGCTCAGTAGTGAAGGGGAACTCCCCTTCAATGAGACAAAAGAAATTCTCCCATCAAGTTTAAGAAAAGCAGATGTGTCTGTCAATCATGGTCACAATCTGAGCAGAAAATAAGCTCAGAGAAAGCAGGCTGAGTCAGTGTGGGAGAAAGCCCTAGCAAATCCCAGAGGAGACAGTTAAAGGGGAGAAGCCAAGACAGCTTCAAAAGACTGCTTGGACTTCCTCAATGGCAGACCAGAAATTCCAGTTAAACTTTGTTTCTCATATTACCTTCCGTATTTTTCCTTCCCAACCTTTTGTTATAGTTTAGCTATGAGGTGTCCCCCAAAAAACTCATGTGTGAGACAATGCAAGAAAGTTTAGAGGTGGTGAATGGTTGTGTTACGAAAGCTTAACCTAATCAATTCATTAATCCACTTGAATAGATTAACTTAGTGGGGTTTATATTTTGTCCCTGGTGAGGGCAGCTGTCTCTCTGCTTACTGATCACCATGTCCTTGAGCTACTTTCCTGCTCTGCACTCTTCTGCCATAATGCTCTACCTCATTCTGGGCCCAGAGCAAAAATCATTAATAAACTATTAGCAAACAGTATTCAAAAACATATTTAAAAGATAATATACCACAACAGAATGGGCTTCATCCCATGTAAAGTTGGTTCAACAACCACAAATCAAAAAATACAATTCAACACTCAAAAGAATTAAGAATAAGAATCATTCAGTCATTTCAATAGACACAGAAAAAGCCTTCAAGAAAAAACAGCACTCGTTAATGTTAAAAACACTCGAGAAATTAGGGGTAGAAGAAACTTATCTAAACATTACAAAGCTGTATTATTCATCCATGAAAAGGAACACAATTATGTCACTTGCAGGAAAATGGATAGAACTGGAGATCATCATGTTAAGCAAAGTAAGCCAGACTCAGAAAGACAAGTAATGTGTGCTTTCTCTCATGCATACTAGGGGGAGAAAAATGGATGCTATGAATGCATAAAGGAAACCTTTAGTGTAGAAGAAGGGAATCGAGTTTTAGAGGAGGTAAGGGAAGGTATCAGGAAGTGAGACTGATCAAATTATTTTTTATCCATGTATGGATATGCCATATTGAAATCCATTACATTCTGAAATGGGTGGGCTCTTGGGGAAAGCAAAAGAGACCCTAACTAGATGGAGACCAAAATCTATGTACAACAGTCATGCTTGTCTCTTTTGTTAAAATGAACAAAACCTCCAGCATATGCTTGTACCAGATCAAGTAGAACAAAATGTAATCAATTTTTTTAATTTGTTCCAATTAGTTAAACATGACAGCAGAATGCATTTCAACTCATTGTACACAAATGGAGCACCTTTCATTTTTCTGGTTGTACATGATGCAGAGTCACACCATTTGTGCAATCATACCTGTATGTAGGGTAACAATGTTGGTATCATTCCACCATCTTTCCCACCACCATACCTGTAATCAATTTAAATGTCATCAGATTCAAAGATCTACAAAATGTGCTCTCCACTGATTTATGCTAGACTACTTAACCAAGGAGAAACATTCTGAATACCAAATAGCAAATGATCAAAATAGGATTTTATTTGAAAAAAAAAAAACTTTCCTGGGAACCTGCACTTTTCCTCCCAGAAAAATCTTATATATAGTCAGAGAGCTCAACCCTGGATGCATCTCTTTTTTCTCTCCTCCCCTTCCCTCCTCTCCCCTCCCCTCTCCTCTCCTCTCTTCTCTTTCCTCTGAGAGGTGAGGAACATCCGAACCTTGCCTTTGGGGTGTGTATACCTTTACTTTGCTGTCTTCTAATAAATCTCTGCTTGTGTCTTGCTTTCAACTTTTAAATTCTTTTCAGCAACATAAGTCAAGAACCCACCAGGACCAAGTTGAAGTCCCACTGCCCCCTTGTATCACTGTCTAGTGACAGTTAATATGCATCAACAAAATAAATGAAGTACTGCAGTGGTTAATGTAAAATTAGTCTTTCATATGGTAATTTGGGGCTGAGGTTGTAACTCAGTGGTAGAGTGATTGCCTAGTATGCATGAGGCCTTAAGTTCAACCCCCCAGTATCAGAAAAAGAAAAAGAAAGAAAATGTAGGGCAGGATTGTGACTCAGTGGTAGAGCACTTGCCTAGCATGTGTGAGGCACTGGGTTCATTCCTCGGCGCCACATAAAAAATAAACAAATAAAATGAATTTTAAAAAAAGAAAGAAAATGCGTATGTATTTATATATAGAAAGTTAGGACTATATACTAGCATCTGATTGGTTTGGTTAACATTATTTGAAAATAGACCAGCAGCTATTACTGACTATATCAGTAGCATGAACATATTTGTTTAAAACCACACTTAGTATTATGGCTAAAAGGTAAATGAGGAAATAAACTTATTAATTTGGAATTTTAAATTTTGTAAAAATTTTACATAAATACCTGTGTTTGTGAATGTCTATCTACACTAAACATAATTTGGAAAATTTTTAAAATTAGCATTTTTGCTAAATTAATTTAAGCATCAACTATATATACATGAATGTTTTCATATGTAAATATACAGATACACACTTAATATACATACATATTTATTTATTTTGTACACAAAGAAGTTACTATTTATTCTATTTTATGGATACTGAAACTGAGGATTAGAAAGGTAGCATAGTTATTTGAAAACAAGCCACATGTGTCCTGTAATATTCTTCTGTTATATCCCAAATGGCACTCATTCTTCAAGTAAAAGTGAGCATCTACTGTGTTCTAGACTTTGCATTCAGCACTCTAAGATTTAAAAATGAATGAGTGATCTTTCAAGGAGCACATAATTAATCCAATAAGGTATACACATGTGTAAATAGATGATTAAAATATAAAGTGTCATGTAATTTCAAGGCTGTAGGATAACCAGGAAAGGTGAGCACCTGACTAAAAAGAATGGTTATTATCAAAATGAAGCCACAAAATTTAAAACTCCTCATAGAACTCTTTGGGACCCAAGTGTATGTCGGTAGAACTCTATGTGTCCTCAGACGTTTAAGTGAAGAACCTAGACTATAGGAAGTATAGCATGAAACCCTGAGGAATTAACACAATTAAGTTTTCATACTAGGAAAGAAAAAGGGGGTCAGAAACAAGCCTTGACTGATTTGGGTCTCAGGATAAGAGTACAGAAGCCCTCAAAGTATATGTAGAGGCATATGTAGAAGTATAAGTGTATAAATGAAGACATTTATACTCATTTTATCAAAAGTGGGGAAGACAAATGAAGTATGCCTTTGAATATACCCTTCAATTTAGTACAAAGGCCATTTGGCCCAAGTTTCTTATTCATAAAGGACTTCAAATTTAGACATTTGACATGATATACAAAGGTTATTTTTACAGATGCAGAAATAAATGAACAGATATTGAATATTTAAAATATGCCAAAAGTTTTGTAACCTTGTTTTGTGTGGAGAGCAGTGACCGAGATTGGGGGTCTCTGATAACCTCATGACTGTGGCATGCCTGGGGCCTGAGAATGTTTCTGTGCTTATCTGCTGTGGCAATGCCCTGCATGAGGAGGCTCTGTGCAAGAGTCCTATCAGCTTTGACCTTGATCTCAGGCACACAGCTCCTGTGAAGGAAGGAACTCTTATGATAGACAACTACAATGTTTCACCAGCTCTCTTCTCCAGTTCCTGCTTGCATTATAGTAACTTTTAACAATGGACTTTCTTGAGAGCTACACAAAGCTCCTAACATTGCCCTTTGCAACTGTGGATTGCAACTATGGAAAAGCTACATAGGATTTCCTATTTTCTGTAACTTTCCTGAATACAAAGAATACTGGTTGCATGGCCTTTAACTTGATAATGAGACATATATAAATAAAGATTGCTGGCCTTACTCTTTAGATCTGCATCTCCATCAGAGCAGAGCTCCACCTGTTCCCAGCTTAATCTTCAAAATCTGTATCTGTTAATCTTTACTTTCCACTTTCCCTTTGTTCCTCGCTGGACCTGAGAATTTGGTTACCCTGCATGCAACAGTTTTGACATCACTTTTTCTTTTTCTCTTCTTCCTCCATTAAATATAACAAATAGAAGATTTGAGTTTCTCTTCAACTCCAAGAAACCTCGTATGAATTGATTTCTTCATTTAACAAAATCACATTCATGATACTATTTAGTATACTTGACTTTGTAAATCAGACAAAACATTTACATTTATTTTTAGATGTAAAAATGGCATCAGAGACTTCAGGAAAGTGGAGTAGATGTACTCTATCAATATTCTAGGGCTATTCTATTAAATTACTACAAAGTTGCTGGATTAGAAAAATAGAGATTTATTCTCTCAAAGGTCTGAAGACTAAAAGTCTGAAATAAAGTTGTTGGTAGGACAAATCTCTTTTTGAAGTTTCTAGGAAAAAATCCTTCCTTGTTTCTTCCCAGCTTCTGGTGGCCCAAAATAGTCCTTTGTGATTCTGGCAGCAGGATTCTAATCTCTACCTCCATCATCACTTAGCCTTCTTCAATGTGTCTATGTGTGTCTGTATTTCCTTTTCTTTCTATAATGTCACCACATATATTGGATTTAAGCTTACCTTAATTCAGTACAATATCACCCTTATTACATATACAAAGATCCTCTTTCCAGGCAAGGTCACATTCCGAGGTTCCAAATGCACATGAATTTTAATGGTGTATTACTAAACCCAGTAGACATACTTTATCCCATTTATCCCACTAAATATAACTATAAACCCTGTACTCCATAAAACAAATATGACAAGACTTTGAAAGGTAGAGAGAAGGCAGACTGGCTAGAACGAGGCAAAGAGTCTTTAGATTTGATACCAAAAACAAGAGCCAAAAAAGGAAATTTTGCACTTGAACATCATTGAATTAAAAATAAAAAAAGCTTTTGCTATCTGAAATCCCATCTGAAAAGGATGAAAAGACAAATTACAGACTTGGAGAAAATATTTACAAATTGCATATCTGATAAAGGGCTAGTATTTACATGAGCTGGTGGTGGTGTTGTTATTAGTTAGCGAGAATTACCACTGATCTACACTCCCCAGCCCATTTTTAATTTTTATTTTGGGACAGAACCTCAATAAGTTGCTGAGGCTAGCCTGAAACTTGCAATCCTCTACTTCAGCCTTCTGAGTAGCTGGGATTACAGATGTGTGTCACCAAGCCTTGCTACATAAGTTATTTTTTAAATGGCACTATAATTCATGGGTAACAATTTAGTAATATTCTTGGATCTGAGCAGGATGTGTCACCCAGGAAATATAAGGTGTAGCTTCATTTAAAGTTCTTTTTTTGACATTTAAAAACAATTAAATGTTTTAACTAGTTATACATGACAGTAGAATGCACTTTGTACATCATATATAATGGAGTACAATTTCTCATTCTTCTTATTATACATGATGTAGAATCCCACTGGTCATATAGTCATATATATATATATATATACAGGATAATAATGTCTGATGTATTATAGTGTCCTTCCTACCCCTATACCCCTTCCCATCCCTTCAATCCCCCCTACCTAATCTGAAGTAACTCTATTCTTCCCTTGCCCTCCCATTGTGAATTAGCATCCACATACCAGATTTTCTCTGATGCTTTCATTTGGGTTTTGGTTTTTTGGGATTGGCTTATTTCTCTTAGCATGATATTATGCAGTTCCATCCATTTACTGGCAAAATCCATTTACTGGCAAATGCCATAGTTTCATTCTTCTTTAAGGTTGAGTAATACTCCATTGTGTGTGTGTGTGTGTGTGTGTGTGTGTGTGTGTGTGTATACCACGTTTTTTATCCATTCATCTGTTGAAGGGCACCCAGGTTGATTTTATAGTTTAGGTATTGTGAATTGAACTGCCATAAACATTTAAAGTTCTTTATTAGGGGTTTATTTGAATTTGGCAATGTAGTCTTAATATTATCATTAATAAACTTTATTTTTAGAGAAGTTTTAAGTTCATAGCAAAATTGAGCAGAAAGTACAAAAAGTTCTACAGTACTCTTAGTTTCCACACATGGAAAAACTTCCTCCACTATTCATATCCCCCATCACTGTAGTACGGTTGCTAAAATCAATGAACATATGACATATCAATGAACATAATGACATATCATTATTACCCAAAGCCCATAGTTTACTTTACAGTTTGCTCTTCGAGTTATACATTTTATGGCTCTTGACCAATATATAATGATATAGATCCACCATCGTTGTAACACATAAAATAAAATCTTCAGTGTTCTGCTATTCTTCCCTCCCTACTTGGCAACCACTGAACTTTTTACCGACTCCATAATTTTGACTTCTCCAGAATGTCATATAATTGGAGTTATATGGTATGAAGCCATTTTAGGTTTGGTATTTTCATTTTGTAATGTGAATTTAAGATTCTTCATTTCATAGTCTGTTAGCTTGTTTCTTTTTATCACTGAAAAAATTCTAGTGTCTGCATACATGATAGTTTATTTATCCATGCAGTTACCGAAGGACATCTTGGTTGCTTCCAAGTTTGGTAATTATGAACAAAGCTGCTATAAACATCTATGTAAAGGTTTTTCTGCAGAAATAAGTTTTCAACTCATTTGGATAAATACCAAGGAGTGTGATTTCTGGATCATATGGGAAGAGTATGTTCAGTTTTGCAAGAAACTGTCAGAGGCTGAGAGTGAGCATGATGGTGGATGAGGAGATTATAATCAAGGGTACAAAGTCTTGAGAAGATAGGAGGAGTGCTTTTTTTTCCAAAAAATTGAGATATATATTGCAAAATGGTGTGATTATAGTAAATAGTAAAGTTTTGTACATTTCCAAATACTTAAGAGAGTAAATTTCAAATGGAACTGGCAAACTGTCCAAAAATGTGACTGTGCCATGTGGCATGCCCATCAGAAATGAATGATAGTTCCCATTGCTCAACATTCTCATGATCATTTTGGATTGTCAGGGTATTAGATTTTGTCCATTCTAATAGTTGGAAAGTGATGCCTCATAGTTTTTTTTTTCATTTTTGATTCCCTAATTACATATGGTGTTGGACATATTTTCATATGCTCACTTGCCATTTGCATATCTTCTTGGGTGAGGTGTCTATTTAGATATTTTGCCCATCTTTTAATCAGGTGTTCATTTTCTTGTTAAGCTATAAGATATATGTTTTGTTTTAGATATCAGTGTTTAACAGATGTGTCTTTTGCAAATATTTTATCACAGTCTGTGTCTTGTCTTCATTCTCTTGACAGTGTCTTTCTTAGAGCAAGTTTTTATTATTTTATTATTCCTGGCAAAAATGATTTTATTTTTCCAGATTTTTATTGGTGCATCACTGTTGAACATAATGGTGGGATTTGTTGTTAAATATTCATACATGCACAAAATATAGCAATATAATTTGGTAAATATCATTCAGCAGTATTTCCCTTTCTCTCCCTTCCTTCCTCACACTGATACCTTTCCTCTACTCTACTGATCTCCCTTCGATTTTCATAAGATCTCCCCAACCCACATTTCTTTCCCTTTTTCCTAACTTCTACATACAAGAGTTTGGCTTAATTCACTTAATATAATGTTCTCAAGTTTCATTCATTTTCTTACAAAATGACATAATTTCATTTTTATTTATAACTGAATAAAACTCCATTTTGCATATATACCACATCTTCTTTATCTATTCATCCATTGATGGATACCTAGACTGGTTCCATAGTTTGGCTACTGTGAATGTGCTGCTGTAAACATAGGTATGCATGTATTACTGTAGTATGAGGACTTAATTCTTAGGATAAATACTAAAGAGTAGTACAGCTGGGTCATATGGTTGTTACATTCCTGGCCTTTGAGGAAACTACATACTGATTTCCATAGCGGTTGTATTCATTTACAATTCACCAACAATGCAAAAGTGTCCCTTTTTCTCCACATCCTCTCAGAAGTTTTTATTTTTAATGAAGTCCAGATTATCAATTATTTCTTTGGTAGATTGTGCTATTTTTGTTGTATCGAAAAGGTAATATCAGATGTAGGAAGGATTCTCTAGGTTTTCTCTTCTGTTATTTTCTAGGAGTTTTATAGTTTTGCATTTTATATTTAGGTTTATACTCCATTTTGAGTGTCTTTTAGTGACAGGTGTAAGGTTTGTGTCTAGATTCTATTGATTGATTGATTGATTCCATGTAGATATCCAGCTGTTCCAGCACCATTTACTGAAAAGACCATCTTTGCTCCATTGTGTCTCCTTTGCTCCTTTGTGAGATATCAGTTGACTGTATTTATGAGAGTCTTTCTGGGTTATCTGTCCTGTTCCATTAACTGTCTCCCTTTTCACCAGTACCACATTCTCTTAGTTACTGTATCTTTATAATTAATCTTGAAGTTGAGTAGTGCCAGTTCTTTTCCTTTAATAGCAAGTTAACTGTTCAGGGAAGTTTTCATTTCCATATACACTTTAGAATAATTTGGTCAGTATCCACAAAATATTTTGCTGGGATTTGGATTGGGACTGCAGTGAATCTATAGATCAATTTGGGAAAAACTGACATCCTGAAAATATTGAGTCTTTTATCTATGAACATGGAATAGATCTCCATTTAATTCTTTTTTTTTTTCTTTTATTTACTTATTGATTCATTTAACACAAATGGAGTACAGCTATTGTTTCACTGGTTGTACACAAAGTAGAGTCACACCATCTGTGCATTCATGCATGTACACAGGGCAATGGTATCTGTCACACATTGTTATTAATTTTACCCCCCACCCACCCCCACCCCTCCCTTCCCTCTATGCTAGCTATCTTTCCTCCATTCTTGCCATCTTTCCCCCCCACATTATGCATCATCATTCATATATCAGAGAGACCATTCGGCTTTTGGATTTTTGGGATTGGCTGATCTCACTTAGCATAAGAGTTTCCAACATCATCCATTTACCTACAAATAACATAATTTTATTCTTCTTTATGGCTGAGTAATATTCCATTGTGTATATATACCACAGTTTCTTTATCCATTCATCTACTGAAGGGCATCTAGGTTGATTCCATAACCTAGCTATTGTGAATTGAGCAGCTATGAACATTGATGTGGCTGCATCACTGAGGCAATCTGATTTTAAGTCCTTTGGGTATAAGCCAAGGAGTGGGATAGCAGGGTCAAATGGTGGATCCATTCCAAGTTTTCTAAGGAATCTCCACACTGCTTTCCAGAGTGGCTGCACCAACTTGCACTCCCACCAGCAATGTAAGAGTGTACCCTTTTCCCCACAACCTCGCCAACACCTGTTGTTGCCTGTGTTCTTGATAAAAGACATTCTAATTGGGGTAAGATGAAATCTTAAGGTGGTTTTGATTTGCATTTCTCTTATAACGAGTGATGTTGAACATTTTTTCATAAATCTGTTGATTGCTTGTAGATCTTCCTCTGTAAAGTGTCTGTTCATTTCCTTGGCCCATTTATTGATTGGGTTATTGGTGTTCGTGGTGTAAAGATTTTTGAGTACTTGGTAGATTCTGGAGATTAGTGCTCTGTCCGAAGTGTGTGTGGCAAAGATTTTCTCCCACTCTGAAGGCTCTCTCTTCACATTGCTGATTGTTTCCTTTGCTGAGAAGAAGCTTTTCAGTTTCACTCTATCCCAATCATTGATTCGTGCTTTTATTTCTTGCGCTTTGGGAGTCATGTTAAGGAAATCTGGTCCTAGGCCAACATGATGAAGATTTGGACCTATTTTCTCTTCTATTAGGTGCAGAGTCTCTGGTCTGATTTCTAGGTCCTTGATCCACTTTGAGTTGAGTTTTGTACAGGGTGAGAGATATGGGTTTAGTTTCATTTTGCTGCATATGGATTTCCAGTTTTCCCAGCACCATTTGTTGAAGAGGCTGTCTTTTCTCCATTGCATGTTTTTGCCTCCTTTGTCAAGTATGAGATACCTGTACTTATTTGGGTTTGTCTCTGTGTCCTCTATTCTGTACCATTGATCTACCTGCCTATTTTGGTACCAATACCATGCTGTTTTTGTCACTATTGCTCTGTAGTATAGTTGGAGGTCTGGTATTGTGAAACCCCCTGCTTCGTTCTTCTTGCTAAGGATTGCTTTAGCAATTCTGGGTCTCTTATTCCTCCAAATGAATTTCATGATTGCTTGCTCTATTTCTATAAGGTCCATCATTGGGATTTTAATTGGAATTGCATTGAATTTGTATAGCATTTTTGGAAGTATGGCCATTTTGACAATATTAATTCTGCCTATCCAAGAACATGGGAGATCTTTCCATCTTCTCAGATGCTCTTTAACTTCTTTCTTTAGCGTTCTGTAGTTCTCAGTGTAGAGGTCTTTCACATCTTTTGTTAGATTGATTCCCAAGTATTTTATTTTTTTTGAGGTTAGTGTGAATGGGGTAGTTTTCCTAATTTCTCTCTCAGAGGATGCATCACTTACAAATAAAAATGCATTAGATTTATGAGCATTAATTTTATATCCTGCCACTTTACATAATAAGAAGCTACTTTGAAAATTTATACTCCAACAAAATAGAAAACCTGGAAGACATCAACAGGTTCCTAGAGGCATATGAGCCACCCAAACTGAATCTGGAGGACATACACAACTTAAATAGATCAATTTCAAGCAATGAAATAGAGGAAGTCATCAAAAGCCTACCAACAAAGAAAAGTCCGGGACCAGATGGATTCACAGCCGAGTTCTACAAGACCTTCAAAGAAGAGCTCATTCCAATACTCCTCAAAGTATTTCATGAAATAGAGGAGGAGGGAACCCTTCCAAACTCATTCTATGAAGCTAATATCACCCTGATACCAAAACCAGAGAAGGACACATCAAGGAAAGAAAATTTCAGACCCATATCTCTAATGAACATAGATGCAAAAATTCTTAACAAAATTTTAGCGAATCGCATACAAAAGCATATTAAAAAGATAGTGCACCATGATCAAGTGGGTTTCATCCCAGGGATGCAAGGTTGGTTCAACATCCGGAAATCAATCAATGTAATTCACCACATCAACAGACTTAAGGTCAAGAACCACATGATTATTTCAATAGATGCAGAGAAAGCATTTGATAAAATACAGCACCCCTTCATGCTCAAAACACTAGAAAAAATAGGGATAGTGGGGACATTCCTTAACATTGTAAAGGCCATTTATGCCAAACCCACAGCTAACATCATTCTAAATGGAGAAAAATTGAAAGCATTCCCCCTGAGAACTGGAACAAGGCAGGGATGCCCTCTTTCGCCACTACTATTCAACATTGTTCTTGAAACTCTAGCCAGAGCAATTAGACAGACCAAAGAAATTAGAGGAATACGAATAGGAAAAGAAGAGATCAAACTATCCCTATTTGCTGATGACATGATTCTCTATCTAGAAGATCCTAAGAATGCCACCAGAAAACTACTGGAACTCATTAATGAATTTAGCAAAGTGGCAGGATATAAAATTAATGCTCATAAATCTAATGCATTTTTATTTGTAAGTGATGCATCCTCTGAGAGAGAAATTAGGAAAACTACTCCATTTAATTCTTCTTTGATATCTTTTATCAGACTTTTAGAGTTTACTCATAACTTTACACATAACTTTGTAAATTAATACTTAAGAATTTTATTTTGGGGGTAGTAATGTACTTGGCAATATTTTTTTTTCATTTCAACTTCCACTTATTGATCACTGGAATATAACAAAGTAATTGACCTTTATAGATTAAAGGTCAATTACTTGTATCCTGCAATCTTTTTATAATAACTTATTAGTTTTAGGAAGTTTTTTGTTGAATTTTTCTCAGATTTTTTACATTGGGAATATTCTATCTGTGAAAAAAACAGTTTTGTTTCTTCCTTCCCAATCCATATACAATTTATGTCTTTATCTTGTCTTAGAAATTCCAGTATGATGTTGAAAAGCAGTGGTGGGAGGGAACATCCTTGCCTTGTTCCTGATCTTAGTGGGAAAACTTTAATTTCTCCTCATTTGGTATGATATTAACTGCAGTTTGTTTTTGTTTTTGTTTGTAGGAATGAGGAAGTTTTCTGCTATTCCCAATTTGCTTAGAACTTTTATCATGTATGCATGTTGGACTTCTTCAAATGATTCTCTACATCTATTGATAAAATTATGTGATTCTTCTCCTTTAGCGTTTTAATGAGATGAATTATATTAATTGATTTTCAAATATTGAGCCACCTTTGCATACCTGGGATAATCCCACTTATTTGTGGTATGTAATTCCTTTTATACATTGATGGATTTCATTTGCTAATATTTTTTGAGGATTTTTGTATTTAATCTGTTATTGAGAGATGATGATCTGTAGCTTTTTTTCTTATAATGCCTTTGGTTTTGCCACTATTGTTTATATTATTATTGAAGATTATGTCCCCTTTCATTTCATACTAGAATTTCATATTAGAATTTTGTCTACTCTTTTTTTTCTTAGACTGACTAGAGTTTACTTGATTTCACTGATGTTTTGAAAGAACCTACTTTTTATTTCATTGATTTCTTCTATTAATTTTGTGTTTTCAATTTTATTTATTTCTGTCCTAATTTTATTATGTTTTTGCTTCTGCTAAATTTTAAGTTGCTCTTGTTTTAGATTATTCTTTTTTACTAGTATATGCATTTGATGCTATCAATTTTCTCCACACAGTAATTTTGCTATACATCACAGATTTTAAAAAGTTTTTATTTCTTTTTCATTCCATTCAAAATATTTTAAAATTTCCCTTGAGTTTCTTCTTAAATTCATGTGCTGTTTAACTCCACTTTGCATTATATTTCAAATAAGGAAGTATGATGTCTCTAGGTTTGTTCTCCTTGCTTAAAATTATTTTGTGTGAGTCTTTTGTGGTTCCACAAAAATTTTGGCATTTTTTCTATTTCCATAAAATGCCACTTGGATTTTGTTAGAAATACCAAGGTGCTGCAAGAAATTAAATGTGCTCAGAAATGGGTAGGCAAGGCAAACATTTATTTTTCTGAAGAAGGGTGTGTCCCCAGAGGAAATCTGGTGAGCAAGCACACTGGGCGTGCAGTGTGCCTTCTTTTATCCATAATGAAGCACTGCCCCTTGCTCTGATAAGAAGCATTCAAGAGTACGATCTATACAATTAGCTAACTTAAAACTGGAAAGGGCATGGAAAAGTGCTACAGTTGTGATTGGATACCTATTTGGGAATTTTAAAATAGCTCCACTCTGACCACATGGTTTCCTGACTTAAGATGCCTCCATTACATATGTGACATTTAAATTACAGTAAACATGTTTGTGCTGCATTACAGGTTTACCTTTGATAGAAAGGAAAACATAAATCATTCAGACTTCACAGGGATTGCCTTAAATTTGCAGATTACCTTGGGTAGTTCATAGACTGTACCAGTAATAATTCTTTCAATCTTTGAAACCCTGATATTTTTCCATTTGTTGGTGTCTACTAATTTCTTTCACCAGCATTTTACAATTTTTGAGTATGCCAGTCTTCATTTCCTTTGTTAAATATAGTCCTTAGTATTTTATTCTTTTTTAATGCTACTACAACTAGGATTATTTTCTTTTTTAACTTTTTATTTATTCTAATTAGTTATACATGGAATTATTTTCATAATTTCATTTTTGGAAAACTAATTTTTAGTATATAAAATGCAAATATTTATTTTTATTTATTTATTTTTTATTTTTTGTTCTATTGAGTTACACATGACAGCTGAATGTGTTTTGATTCATTGTACACAAACGGAGGACAAATTTTCATTGGTGTACACGATGTAGATTCACACCATTTGTCTAATCATACATGTATATAGGGTAATGATGCTAGTATCATTCCACCATGTTTCTTTCTCCCGCCACCTCCCTCATTTCCCTCTACACAATCCACCGTTCCTCTTACCCCCTCCCCCTGTTATGTATCAGAGAAAACATTCAACCTTTGGTTTTGGGGGGGATTGGCCTATTTCACTTAGCATAATATTCTCCAACTCCATCCATTTACCTGCAAATGCCACAATTTTATTTTTCTTTATGGCTGAGTAATATTCCATTGTGTATATATACCACAGTTTCTTTATCCATTCATCTGTTGAAGGGCATCTAGTTTGGTTCCACAGTTTAGCTATTGTGAATTGAGCTGCTATAAACATTGATGTGGCTGTGCTACTGTAGTATGCTGACTTTAAGTCCTTTGGGTATAAACCGAGGAGTGGGATAACTGGGTCAAAAGGTGGGTCCATTCCAAGTTTTCTGAGGAATCTCCATACTGCCTTCCAGAGTAGCTGCACCAATTTGCAACTCCACCAGCAATGTATAAGTATGCCTTTTTCCCCATATCCACACCAAAACCTATTGTTGATTGTGTTATTGATAATAGCCATTCTAATTGGAGTGAGATGAAATCTTAGGGTATGGAACAGATTTTTAAATGCTGATTGTGTATCTTTCAATATTTCTGAATTTATTAATTCTAACAGTTTTTTTCTTCATGGATTTTTTTGTGTTTTCTTACATATAAAATCATGCCATCTGAAAACCAAATTTTACTTCTACCATTACAATTTGGAGGCCTGTTATGTTGTGTGTGTGTGTGTGTGTGTTTGCCTAATTGCTCTTGCTAGAAATTTCAGTACTTGTTGAATCTCTCCATTTATGATGGAGATTGTGACGGGCTGACAGATTTGGCTTATGGAAATGTTACAGGCCAGTCTATATGAAAAATGACTAAACAGACTCCATTTTGCTCTAAGACTCCATGTTATGTAGGAAATGCTTCTCCCATGGGAATGTCCCTCCCCTGTACCCATCAACAGTTGCTTAGCTTCTCCCATGGGAACACCCCATCTCTGTACCCATCATCAGTTACTTAGCATGACATGTTTAACAATGCAAAATGGTGAGTCTTATATGATGAAAAATTGTTCTCTTTTGATTCCTATGTTAGTAACCATTAGTAACTATTCTTTAGTCTGTACCTAGGTAAGGGTCATTTTGACCCACTTCCCCCTCTGCTGATGATTTCATGATGTAAGTTTGTAATTTCGAATCATAGCAACAGACACTTATGATTGATGTGATTTTTGGTATAAGAACCCCTGCAACCCTATGGTCGGGGCTGTTCCCCCAATGGCCATTTTTGGGGCATTGTGTGAGACAGTCGGCTGGCCGGTTTAATAAAGACTCAAATATGGACTTCTCAGTGATGAACAGTCTCTTATTAAGTTGTGCCCCATAACAGAGATGTGTTAATATCTCAACTGTAATAGGTTTGTCTACTTCTTTTTGCAGTGTTATCAATTTTTTTTTTTTTTTTTTTTTTTTTTTTGGTGGTGCTGGGGATTGAACCCAGGGCCTTGTGCTTGCAAGGCAAGCACTCTACCAACTGAGCTATATCCCCAGCCCATCAATTTTTATACCAGATATTTTGACACTCTCTTCTTAGATTCACAGACATAAAGGATTGTTATGTCATATTTGAGGACTGATCCTTTTATCATTATGTAATTCCTCTCTTTAGCCCTGATATATTTCCTTACTCTGAAATTTACACTACTGAAATTAATATAGCAAATCCATGTCATTTTGATTAGTACTTGCATGATAAATCTTCCCCTACTCCTTTACTATTAATCCATATATCTTTGTATTTAAAGTGAATTTATTGTAATAAGTAGTTTGATCTGTTTTTTTAAAATCTTCTCTGACAATCTCTTTTAGTTTACTTAGATCATTGACACTTAAAGTGATTACTAAGAGGGTTTAGGGAACTAGGTCTTTGGTGGAGTGCTTTCTTAACATGTAAGGCCTGGGGTTTGATTCCCAGCAATTAAATAAATAAATAAAGTTGAACTGATACATACCAAATTCATTACTGTTATCTATTTCTTGTCCAGTGGTTAGGGAAATTGATGCTGGAGGATTGCAAATACAAAGCCAGTCTCAGCGACTTAGTGAGGCCCTAAGCAATTTAGTGAGAACCTGCCTCAAAATAAAATAAAAAGGACTGGTATTTCTTAGTTTGAGACAGGGTCTCACTGAGTTGCTTAGGGCTTCACTAATTTGCTGAGGCTGGCTTTGAACTAGTAATCCTCCTGCTTCAGCCTCCTGAACCACAGGGATTACAGTCCTACCACTGCACCCAGCTATCTTACTGTTTTTGATCTATAGTCTTTTAAATAATTTTTTGGGGGTACTGGGGATTGGACTCAGGGGAACTCGACCACTGAGCCACATTCCCAGCCCTATTTTGTATTTTATTTAGAGACAGGGTCTCACTGAGTTGCTAAGCACCTTGTCTTTTGCTGAGGCTGATTTTGAACTCAAGATTCTCCTGTCTCAGCCTCCAAACCTCTTGGATTATAGGCGTGTCCCACTACACCTGGTTTAAATTCTTTTTTAGAACTTCATGTCCCTGTTTATATTATCCATCCTTTCCATTAAATGTTGTCTATTATTTTTCCATTAAAGGTTTGTGCTCGTGGGCTTCTACTCTGAAAAGCTCGCATTCTTTTTATCTGCTAATTTGCAGCACCCATTTGGGGCCGGGCAGCTTTTTTGTCCTGTGATTTTCCTTCTCTGAAGAACCTAAGAATTGTTGATTTTCTGTTTGTTCAGCTTTTAACTTACTGTTAGCATGAAGAGGTGAGTTTTAAGTTCTTTACATGTGTAACTGGAAACCCCAAAATCCCTCCACCAGGTCTTCATCAAAGCTTTAAGTATAATTAACTTGAGAAACATTTTATTATATTTCAAGCCAAGGGATGGGAATATGGTGGGAAAAGCTGCCAGCAGGTTGTAGAAAGGAAATTGTGATACTCTGGGAAGTAATAGGGAACTACAGAAAAGGAAGAAGAGTAGAGTGGAGAAGGAAAATGGTAGGCAGCTTATGAATGGCAATTTGAGTACTGGAGACCTAAAAGTGGGTTTAAGGATAAAGGTAACTAGACTAAATACAGAGATTATAAGAAAATGAAGATCTTGGTGGAATCTTTGTTAAAGGTCTTAGTACTTTTTCTACCTGAGATGGATGGCTTGAAAAAAAAATTCCATATTGGGGTTTGGACAAACAGAAGGCTGACATGATTGTATGTGTGTGTATCTGTGTGTATAGAGTAGAGCTGAGATGTTAAGACCAAAACACTTGACAGCCATTGGGTTCTAAAAGGAGTGATGTTTGTATCCCTATCATCCATCAAAGTTCCTAGCAATGAATGGTTGTTCCATAAGTGCTGGTTGCAAGAATTTGTAAAGAGCTTAATCAACAATTTCTGAAAATAATCTATAATAAAAATTTTTTAAAATTATTTTGACAATAAAAAGTGAACTTCATCTCCTATTTATGAAAAGTTCCTTAATGAAAGTGTAAAAATAAAACAGCCAAAGGCACTTAGGTGAAAACCAGTATTTTAACAGCTAGACAATACAGGAATGCATTATACCAATAGTCTTATTCACCATTCTTTGGAATCAGTCTTTAATTTCATTCCTAAACCTTTTTCCACTCTCTTTCTTCAATTCCCTTTCTCCAATCCCTATTTCTTCTCTTTCCTCTTCTCCTTTTCCCTCTCTTCCTTACCTCTTTATATCTCAGCACTTCTCTCCCTTTTCTACTTCATACATCCTCTTCCCTTCTTTGTTTCCTCTTCTTTTTTTCTTGCCTCTTGGTACAATGAGAAAATATTATCAATTCCTTATGAAGCTTAAGGGAGGTAGAGGTGGTTGAGAAATGCAACTGGTAAAGTTGCTATAAAATGGATCTTAAAGTTCCTTGTGTTGACACACTTTTTCCTTAAGTTATACAAGAGTTTTAAAGCAGAGAAATAGCCTTCACTAATTTGAACTTCAAAAAATCACTCAAGCAGCTAGTAGAAAGATCGGATGGTTTGGGAGAGGAGGAAATGGAAAACTGAAGTAGCAGAGAGACATTACATTTCCATGAACAGTACTTTCAGGGAGCAATTTAGCTGGTAAAACCTGGAAGTTGTAGGGGTTGAAAGACATTTGAAAGCTGATTTTACAAAATAAGCACATATTAATTATATTTCATGTTGGAGGTGTGTGACATGACTTGATAAAAAATTATTCCACCCACCTCCAATCCATTTAGAGTTGCTACTGTAGGAAAACCACTTAGGAGGCTGTTTCAGTGATTCAGGCTAGAGATTATGACAGCAGAAACAAAAACTGTAGAATAAGACTAGGGACACACATTGTAGAAATTGACTAAAAATGACTTGGTCTGAATGACTTGCATGGTGGGCAGCAAATCTAAAGTGACATCCTGGTTTGGTATTCAAGCTCTTTCACCAGACAGGAAAAGCTAGAATATGAATGTGTGTGGGATGGCTGGTGGTAGGAGACAGCAGTTTAGCTAGTGATAAGGCTAAGAAAAGGGTTTTCAGAAAAAAATATTTTTTTCTTGTGGCATGCCAGTTGTGGAGACCTCAAGTGGGAAATATGGGAGCAAATTTTTGTGTGCTGTTTCTCTTCCTTCATTTTCTTATCAAAGTAATATATGCACAGCGTAATACATCATATATAAGTGTATGCTATATTTATATATGATTAATATATTGTACAGAAGGTCTTAAGAGGGAAAAAATGAATTCACTAACCCATCTGTTCCCTGCCTTGTGCTCCAAAGGCATGGCTTTTGAATTCTTTGGAGGTGTGCTTTCTGGCAATCTCCATGTGCAGACATGCATATGCTTAACCAGTCTTCAGTTATCAGTTTTAGGCTTTATTAACTTTATAGTAACTTTATATAGTATTGTAAGCTACAGTATATGAGAACTTATTTCCCACACTGTACCTCATAAATATGTACAAATATTACATATTAATCAAAACATTTTTAAAAATTGCCCAAACCTTTTTTTAAAGTGGGGAGATGAATGTGAATACTAAAACTCCACATGAATCCCCGGCCCCAGCAATTACTTATTGAGAGCTCGCTGTGTGAAAGTCACAGTTTTGAACACTTTAGACATATTAATTCACTTAATTGCAAGCTCAGTTACTGAGACTAACAACAAAAGGCAGGAAGCCAAAAAACGCTTGGCCTTCCCTGCCAAGAGCCCTTTAAGGGTAACCAGTAGTAAAAATGCCTAGCCTGGCGACCCTGAAATTCGATCTTCCCTTTTAATTCTCCTCAGCATGCTGGGGGTGGGGGTAGCGGGTCGGTCCCCTCTTAAAGAGCCTGCAGGCTCACAGAGCCCTGCTGGCTGGTGGCGCGGAAGGTAGAGCTAATGCCACGTGATGGCGACAAGCGACACTCTGGCTTTCCCGGAGTAGTCTCTATGGTATTCTTCCCTGCCCACCCTCCCCTTGGGCAGCGGCAGTCACGTGGTAGGCTCCGGGTTTACGGCAGGTGCCCACGTGATCCTGGCCTGCAGTCTGGTGGCTGCGGTGAGGTACCTGGACTCCTGAAGGGCAGGCGATTAGGTCGTTACCGCCGCCGCCGCAGGCTGAGTAAACCGGGCAGCTAGGCACAGGAGCAACCTGGCGGCTGAGGCGTTCACCGCACAGCGCCTACGGCATCGGGTCAGCTCTTTCTGCGACCTCCGCCTTCGCGGTCCCCACCTTTTTGAGGGCGAAATCACTTTTGGGTTTTGAGACCTTGCGGTTTGAGGCCCCAAATCGGGGCGACTCCTCAATTTACCTTTCTTTTCCTCCATCTCTTCCTTTGCACCACTGAATCACTTGGTTTTCGAGCTGGCCTGCTCGGCCGTGCCTTGAGGCCAAGTTCTGGGCGGTAAAGGTAACGGTGGGGAAAGCGGCCCCCCAGTGGACAAAGGCGGAGGCCAGAATAGAGCAGGCCTGAGGGCCGCAGGCAATGAGAACAGGCAGCTGAGGGGGTGAACGAGAAAAAAAAAAAAAGAGTACTGCGGTTTTAGAAGGGACTGGAAAGGACTTGTTGCACAATGGAAGAATCTGACTCTGAGAAAAAGATGGAGAAAGAGAATCTGGGGCCGCGAATGGATCCTCCACTAGGGGAACCGGAAAGCTCACTTGGGTGGGTGAAGGGTATTGTGTCAAACCTGGAAGGGAGGGTGTTTGAACTGAAGAGTACTGTGAATAAGAACACCCCCACCCCCATGATAAATTGCTTCGGTTTACCAGTATGATTGATTGATTGATATCATACTTTTGACAACATAATAAACTGAAAAAGTGGTGCTGATATTCACAGTGCATGTGGGTGTTCTAAATGAAGAGACAGTTCTACGTTGCTTTGAATGATCAATAAAGGCGATTAGATCTCACCATGTGGGGGATAAAAGGACTAGCATTTCCTTCTCAGAGACCAGTGACCTTAGAGTGTTTTCTGTGCCAATATGTATCTGAATTTGAGACTTGTGTTATGTATATTTTGTGCCATTAATGAGTGTCGTACAGCTTGGAAGGACTGCCAATGTCCAAAGATACTTCCAGATTTTAAAAATAGAAAGTTGAATTTAAAAAAATATATAATATTTAAATATGAAATACCCTTCAGCTTACTATAGCACCTCAATATGTTGTTGATTAATTTTTTAAGATGATGAAAAGTCAAATCTTGGATTTTTAATAACTCATTTATATTCCTAAATATATCCTAGGAGCTGTCTCCTGAGCTTGTACTTAGAGGACAGGAGCATGATCCCAGTTTTATAATTTAAGAAAATGAGGGCTATTATTCAACTGAGGTTCCCTACACAACTGTATTCAGCTGTTGTGTTAAACATGTTCTTTTGCACCTCCACATTTATTTATATTTCTTTAATTTCAATTTCTAAGGCAATTGGATCATGGGAACTCTTGTGTTTTGGTTTATATCTACAGGTGGGTGCTACCAAATACAGCCATGAAGAAAAAGGTAAGAGTGTTAGGTACATCAGAAACATGGTGGTAAAGGTAAGAAATTACCATTCAGGAAACATATATAGTGGAGATATACCATCTTTCCTGGACTATTGTAGGAACCTTCCTGATTTTGATTCACTTTGCTGTTAGATTTAATTTTTCTAAGATCTATAAATCTGATTGGGTGAAGCCACATACACCCACTACATAGAGGAGTCTGCCTGCACATTTATTTTCAACACAAATCAAAATGGTACACTATAAGATCTTACATTAGTTCTTCAGAAAGAATTGTCCACTCTTTCTTTTAAGTTTTTATGGTTCTTTGCCCCACATTGGGGTTTAGGCAGAATCCCTAAGAATGCAACTCTAGCACAAATTTCTTAAACTTTGAGGCTTCGATGTCCTCATTTTTGAAATGGTGATTTTACAAATCACCCATCTCATAGGTGGTTGTGAAATTTAAATGAGTAAAATGTCTGCAGAGCACTTGGAGTCTAACATGATTTGCCTTGGTAAGTCATGAGCAATTGAGGTAAGACTTTTTTATTAAAAAAAAAAGAAATATACTTAACCTTAATTTCATTCTAATAATTCAGTTCTGACTCCAGTTTGCTAAGGAAATGTTTTTGATGATCCTTTCTAAAGTTACCACCAAAATGCCTAAATATAACAAAAGTTTTTACATGATTAAGAACAAAATTTAGCTTAATCATTGCAGAGTGTATAAATGTAGCATAATATCACATTGTACCCCAGAGATATGTGATAACTGTTTCTCAGTTAAAATGTTTTTTTAGGTAACAAAAAAACTATTTTTGTACCAATTTTTGGTTGGCTCAATAGTGACATTTTCTTAACGAGATAAAGTTATACAGAGAAATTATTAGATTGAGTCAAGCCTGAATCCAGTACATTTTCATTAATACTCCTTACATTTGTAATCAGAAATTTTTATAAAACATCTGGGATTGAAAGCAAAATGTATATCCATTTCATTTGAAAATCAAGGTAAATGGAACTGTATGTCATAAATTTTATATTTGAAAGGACTCTTAAAAGTCATTTTATCCAATTCCCTTTAGTGCAAGAATATACAGCATCTTTGTCAGGTATTTTTCTGTGTTAAATGCTAACATTAACAGGAAAACCATTTACCTTCATAAGGTTACACTTTCTACTGGATACTTCTCCACAGTTAGAAACTCTCCTTTGTATCTTTGTTTTGGTAACTTGTTTATTCTTTAAAGAACATAGTTTGAGCATTTATTATATTTTAGGCACTGGAGATACAAAGGGGACTCTCCCTGCTCTTTGGGAACTTAGAGTCTTGTGAGAATCAGGCTGAAAATGAGTAACTGCAATGCATTATGTCCTTTCAATGATAAAACAGTATTGTTGGGAAACTGAGATAAGACACTAAGTCAGCCTAGGATTTTGGGGTCAAGGAAGCTTCTTGAGATGATTACTAAACCAAGTCTTAAATGATAAGTGACATTTAGTTAAAAGAAGAACAAAGAATAGAACATTGCTGGGAGAGAGTATAATATAAAACAGAGACTTAGAAGCAGGATTCCCTGGAGGGCTGGGAAGAAAGATGATAAGCTGTTCTCAGTTCAGTGTGGCTGATTGCTAAAAGTTCTAGCTCAGGAGGGGCAGTAGATGAAGATAGTGTAGTAGATAGGCTAGGTCTTACATATAGTTTAAAGGCTCAATCCTGTAGGTCATGGGAAACTTGTAAAAAGGAGAGACAAAGTAATTAATGAAACAAAATCATAGAGGGAAGTGGAAGGGAAAACTTCAAGCACTCCAGAAAGGTAGAAAAGTTGACCTTGAGCAGGAGGAGGAAGAAATTTCAATTATGGTAACCCCCCTGCTAAGTAGTTCACTGAATAAAACATTAGATTATAGGAGAACAGGGTTTAAGTTCCTCTCAAGATGATATTTTTCTAACCAAGTTCTAAGTATATTAATACTTCATATTAATGACATAAATTCAGCTGGGTGCTTTGGCCCACACCTGTAATCCTAGTAACTTGGATGGCTGAGGTGAAAGGATCACAAGTTTGAAGCCAGCCTTCAAAGACCCTATCTCAAAATAAAAATAAATTTAGAAAAGGGACAAGAATGTAGCTTAGTGGTAAAGAACCCTTGAGTTTGATCCCCATTACCACAAAACACTACAGTTCTATAGCCAAAAGGATGTGTGACCTGTGACAGGTAAGTGCCTGACTCCTGGAGTGCTAGTTATATGTGTATTCACCCTTGGTTGGGGAACAGTTTAGTTAGTTACAAGTATCTATCTATACCAGATTGTTGATACTGTCATTTCACTAAAATGCCAAAAACAGGAGAGAAATAGATCCTGTTACATTAGATTTACTCTAGTGTAATTTAACATTTTTCTTTCATTTTTAGGTGCTGTTGATGGGTAAAAGTGGGTCTGGTAAGACCAGCATGAGGTCTATTATCTTTGCAAATTATATTGCCAGAGACACACGTCGACTTGGTGCAACAAGTAAGATGTTTTATCTTATTGTAAAGTGAGGTGATCTTAGCTATTAATCTGCATAACACACTTGGTTGCATAGCTTGGGATTGCAGAGGTTAAAGGATTTTTGGAGCATGTTCCTCTTTTTGCATTTCACCTCAGAGAGTGTGACCTAATTCTGATTCTTACTGCTCACTCCTAGAGAGCTTCTTTCCTTTCTAGTTTGCTTACAAACTGGGATGCTCTCATCCAACTTCTTGTTTATCCTGCTGTTTCTTAAGGAGCATAGGTACCCTTTTGTTTGTTTGTTGTGGGGGTAGAGTGTTTGTTTTTAATTGTTAATTATACGAAAGGAAATTCTTAGGTATTAAGATGCATACAATAAAATCTAAAAGCCGGGTGTGGTGGTGCACACCTGTAATCCAAGCGACTTGGGAGGCTGAGTCAGGAGGATTGCGAGTTCAAAGCCAGCCTCAGCAACTTAGCGAGGCCCTTAGCAACTCAGTGAGACCCTGTCTCTAAATAAAATACAAAATAGGGCTGGGGATGTGGCTCAGTGGCTGAGTGTCCCTGAGTTCAATCCCTGGTTCAAAAAAAAAATCTAAAATTTTTTGAAGCTATAGTTAGTCCTTATCCTCATTCAAAGGTAAACTACAGGGGTGGGAAGAAGGGAAGTTAACCTGATAAGTACTCTGCTACTTCTCTTCCTAGATACACATAGATGTTCTCATTGGAGTTTTCTACTCTGACATGGGAAATATCTTATTGGTCTTCATGGTTTCAATGTTAGCATAGACTTCCTGGGTTGCCATGGCCGCCAGGCCAGTGAATCTTGGATCTTAGGAGAGCCCTTCTGTCTGTGAACTGTATGTCATTTCATTCTGTGTCTTCCAAGTATTTCTGAATTCTGCCTTAGTCTTTGACTTCCAAATGAAGAAGGCCTGGCCTTTAAGTATTCGTGATCTGGGTTACTAGCATCTTGAAACTTGCTCTTAGGAATAAGTTGCCCATTAAGAATAGTGTCTCACTGTGGTTTCAAGAACAATAAACATCTTTTAAACACATTCTCCAGACCCTGAGATACAAAGGAGAAGAAAATCTTATTTCTGTTATAGGGCTGGGTGTGTAATATTCACTTTCATAATTGGGATAGGTTTGATGACTACAAAGCTGTCTCTTAAGTGGAGACCCAAATCTATTTTCCTTTATTTCCATTAGTTGGTTTTCTCTGTGTTTGCATAAGTCTCCACAAATATTTGAGGATGTTAAGTGTCTCAATTTATCCTAATCATCCCCTGCCTCCCAAATCTTGTCTTTCTTAAGTTAAACATCTCAGTTCCTCATTTAACATAATTTGGAAATACTTTTAAGGACTTGTTCAAAGTTGTGTGCATTTTTCTTATGCAGTTGTAGTCTGATCACAGCAGAGTAGGCTTATTACATCTCTTATTGTGGATATTACATTGCTATTAGTGCAGAGTAATCCCCACCTTCTTTTATGGAGTGACTTTCATTACACTGAGTCACACTGAAAACCCCCAATTCCTCTTCAGATATATTGTTATTAAAATATATCCTACTGGGTCTTGTACAGTTACTATTTTTTTTAAGTTTTTTTTTTTAATTTTGATTCATTGTACACAAGTGGATTACAGCTGTTGTTTCTCTGGTTGTACATAAAATAGAGTCACACCATTTGTGTAATCATATATGTACATAGGGTAATGATGTTTGTCTCATTCTGTTATAATCTTACCCCCCTCCCCAAGCCTACCCCCTTTTTTTCCCTATGCAGTCCATCCTTCCTCCATTCTTGCCTCCCTCCCACCCAGCATTATGCATCATCATTCACTTATCAGAGAGATCATTCAGCCTTTTGTTTTTTGGGATTGACTAATCTCACTCAGCTTGACCATCTCCAACTGTATCCATTTACCTGCAAATGCCATAATTTTATTTTTATTTATGGCTGAGTAATATCCCATTGTGTATATATAACACAGTTTCTTTATCCATTCATCTATTGAAGGGCATCTAGGTTGGTTCCACAATCTAGCTATTGTAAATTGAGCAGCTATGAGCATTGATATGGCTGCATCACTGTAGTATGCTGATTTTAAGTCCTTTGGATACAGGCCAAGGAGTAGGATAGCTGGGTCGAATGGTGGATTGAGGAATAAGAGACCCATAATAGCTAAAGTAATACTTAGCAAGAAGAGCGAAGCAGGGGGTATCACAATACCGGACCTTCAATTATACTACAGAGCAATAGTAACAAAAACGGCATGGTATTGGCACCAAAATAGAAAGGTAGATCAATCGTACAGAATAGAGTACACAGAGACAAATCCACATAAATACAGGTATCTCATACTAGACAAAGGCACCAAAAACATACAATGGAGAAAAGGTAGCCTCTTCAACAAATGGTGCTGGGATAACTAGAAATCCATATGCGGCAAAGTGAAACTAAACCCCTATCTCTCACCCTGCACAAAACTCAACTCAAAATGGATCAAGGACCTAGGAATTAGACCAGAGACCCTGCACCTAATAGAAGAAAAAGTAGGTCCAAATCATCATGTGGGCTTAGGACCAGATTTCCTAAACATGACTCCCAATGCACAAGAAATAAAAGCAGGAATCAATAATTGGGATAGGTTCAAACTAAAAAGCTTCTTCTCAGCAAAGGAAACCATCAGCAATGTGAAGAGAGAACCTACAGAGTGGGAGAAAATCTTTGCACACAAACTTCAGATAGAGCACTCATTTCCACAATCTATAAAGAACTCAAAAAACTTTACACCAAGAATACAAATAACCCAATCAATAAATGGGCTAAGGAAATGGGCAGACACATTACAGAAGAAGACCTATAAGCAATCAACAGATATATGAAAAAATGTTCAACATCCCTAGTAATAAGAGAAATGCAAATCAAAACTACCCTAAGGTATCCTCTCACCCCAATTAGAATGTCTATTATCAAGAATACAAGCAACAATAGGTGTTGGTGAGGATGTGGGGAAAAGGTACACTCATACAGTTAATATTTTGAACCTAAGTATAAATGCTTATTTTTATTAAATTTTGTTTTATCCTGTGAAATGTTTCTGAACTCTGTGTATGTTAGCTGTAAAATTCAAAACAAGTCACTGCCTCTCTGGGCCTCAGTTTCCTTATCTATAGTAAATGGTTTGGATCCTATGTTCATTCTTACCTGCTTATTCTCTCATCTTATATATTATCTTTCCTTCCAACCCTATTCAGTTTGTACATTTGATAAGTATCTCCTTTTGTTTTAGAATTGGTCAAAAATTTTGGTCAACATAGTGTTTAATGGCCTGTAGTGCCCGTAGAGTTGACTTCTGGCTTTGGGAAAATCAGTTCATCCACATTTCTTTCTCTCTTGATTTGATAGATTTTGAAATTTTTCTTTTCTTCCAAGTTGAATATCTAGCCTTAGAACCTGTATGATTTCAGTAGATTAAAGGAAGCAAATATTTATTGAACAACTGTCACTTGCCAGGCTTTTGTATTCTGTTTTATTTATGTTAGTCCTCACATTAACTTTATTCTAATAGATAATGAAAGTACAACTTAGCAATTAATTTTACTTAGCTAGTAAACATTAGAGCTACATAATCAATCCGCGCTCAACTTTTGTTTATTACATCACAATCCATCTAGCTTACACTATTCTTATTCCTGGCAGACTTCTTTTTTCTTTGTGTTTAAAATTCTGCATACTTCGTTGAAGAACCCTTTTCTAATCACAGTGATGTTTCTGATTTTAGCTGATCAGAGTTGATTTATTACTGAATCCACTGAAAAGACTCAACAACCAAAATTTCAGAACTATTCAAACTGCTTAAAATAGTTTTGACATAATCTAACGGCATCATTATGAACAGAATGTTGCAAATTGTATGGATCCTATTCACTAAAGTAGGCCATTTATTAAATGGGTTATTTTCTGGAACTTCCCTATGTGCAGGCACTGTGAATGGGCTCTTGTCCTTAAGGATATCTCAAGTGGGAGGTTTATTTAATAATACTTCATTAGCAATTACTGTGTCTCCTTAAAGGTGGTAAAAGTAATCTTAAAAATGTTATGCTGACCTTAATGCTTTAGCATATCATCATTATTTAGTTTGGCATTGCTGAAGAAAGGTCTGTTTTATTGCTAAATATATGGACTATCTCAAAATACCTATAGTGCATTGCTTTTTACTTGATATTCCTTTTATGCAGTTGCTAATTTTCTTTAATAGTTGCAAAAGAGTACTTCTTTTAAAATTTACATTGCCTTTAATGTTTTAGTGTTTTCCTAGTTTGTCATTTCTTCAAAAAGTCCAGTTTTATTTTGTTAAACTTAGAGCCTACTGTGTTTGGAAATTTGAAGTAAGGATGCAGAATGACAATGTTATTAATTTATTAGGGGGATGTTAAAATGTGTTTGTTAGAATAAATTTGTCAATAAAATATGATTATGAAGTATTTTAGTCTCAAACACTGTTGACAGCTCCAAGATTTCCTACCTTCTCAAAATTCTCTTTTCTCTGGGCTTTTATTTAATGCTTTATTACCCTGGTTTTCTTCTTTTATCTTTAACCATTCCTCCCTGCTTTTAAAAAAGATAATCTTTATCATAATATTTTCTTCTTTCTGCCCCATAAGTGTATGCAATTCCCCAAAGCTCTGTTTTTGCTTCTTTTTAGTTTCTCATAACATCAGGGCAGGAAGATTAGAAGAGCCAAAGGGCCAAGAGTATAAGAGGGAAGTAGAAAATGTGGGTTAGATCATTCTTAGGTTATCCTCTGGCCCTTTTTTTCTGGGTGTATGCAATTACGCATATTCAGAAAGACATATTCTCTTTCTTTTAAAAGAATGAAATAAAAATATGCATTTTGGAGAGATTGCTCTATCTGTAATAAGGAATATAGATCAGAGGGAGGCAAGGATAGAAACAAATTGACTAGTTAGGAAACTATTTTAGTAAACTAGGTAAGAGATGACTGCTTGATTTGGTTTAGGGTGTTCTTAGTGGATACATTGAGAACCTAATGGATTTGGGATATATTTAAGAGGTGGAGTCAACAGGACTTGCTGGTAGATTTGGGAGAATGGTAAGGAATCAAGTGAACTGAAGGATGAAACTAAAGTTTTATCATAGACAACTGGTTGAATTTACTGAGATAGAAAAGACTGAAAGAATAATCAATTAGGGGGCGGGGGGGTGGGAGATGAGTTATATTTGGATATGTTGAGTTTGGGATACTTGTGGTTTATTCAAATTGAAATGTACCATGTAAGTTAGAAAGAGTCAGAGGAGAGAAATCTGTACTGGAGCTGCTTATTTATGAATTATCAATATCCACATGGTAAATAAAATAATACGAATATATTATCTTACTTTGGGGAAGAATACATAGATGAGAAGGTGGCCAAGAATGGAGACCTGAAGAACTCTAACATTTAAGGGACAGAAAGAAGAATAGGAGCCTGTGAGGGAGGATCTTCCAGAGAGTTTATAGGTATATCAGAGACCAAGAAAAGAGATTTTTTTGAGAAGAAGAGTGTAGTCAACAGTGTCATGCTGCAGAAAGTAAGACAAGGACTAAAAAGTCCACTGGATTTGGTAATGGGGCCATTGGTCACTTGATGAGAACAATTTCTATCATATGGGAGTAGAAACTAGATTTCTTTCCCATTTGCCCCATATCTTAAAAGTCACTGAATCCTGTCACTTCTTTTGTTATTGTCTTTCTCTTTCTCAGTAGCACTTCTTTCCATTTTTTTTTAGTACTAGACCGTATACATAGTCTTCAAATTAATAGCAGTTTGAGCACCTACTCTCTCGTAGACTCTGTTGGAAATACAAAGACATGTAAGATATGATTCCTTTTCCAAGGAGGGGGAAGTAAAGGGGAGAAGGGAAGTAGTTTGAGCACTTACTATGTGCCAGGCACTTTATATATAACTCGTTGAATCCTCACAGCAATCCTGTGAGGTCAGTACTATGCCCCTTTTTTCTTTTTTAAATAGAAATGGAAGCTAATACTCAGAACTTAAGTGACTTGTCCAAAGTCACAGAGTTGTAGAGCTGGTACTTCAACTCAGATCTGTTTGACTCCAAAGCCTATATGCTTTACTCTGTAATGCTTTGCTATCTATGATCTAGTTTGTGAGAAGGTAAAATTGCCCAAAAGTTAGACTGCAGTTAATTTAAGCAAAGCTTTGAGATACTCAAAGAAGAAATGCCATAATAATATTTGACTATCATATAAATTATATAGATGATAATTTCTAGACTTAGAGTAATTTTCAGGATAAATATTTTCATTATTCCTCCTTGGGATTTTTAGTGCCTGGCAGAGAGTAGATGCTTAATAAATGTTTGAATGAATTTAGAGGGAGAAATGACGGTAAGTGGGGTTAGCTAGGTAGTAGGGCTTTCAGAGGAGGTGGGATTTAGTTTGGGTCTTGAAAGATGAATATAATTTTGAAAGAAAGATGGGGTGGGCTTTCCAGGCAGAAGGACAGTAGGTGAAGGATAGGGGGAGGGCAGTGTAAGGCAGAGGTCGCAAACAGGCAGCCTGTGTGCTGGATAAGGCCTGTAGATGTGTTTTGTTTGGCCTGTCCATTGTTTTAGAAAAATTGGGATTAGGTATCACATGTCAAAATTTTCATAAAAATCTGAATTTCTCACTACTATTGAAAAATTGAAAGATCTGGCAAACCTGAGCCAATATTCTGTAAGAACTGAATAACTGCTGCTCATTCTACTGGGTGGATGTTTATCCTCTATATGTGAACAACTTTGATGGTATATGTTTATTGGTCTGGCCCTATTAGCAAGTTTGCGACCCCTGATGTAAAGTATGTTGGGTCTGGGGAGGTAGTGGGGCGTGGGAGGATTGTGAATATGCCAAATTGGGCTGGAATGAGAGATTTTATTAATGTGAATTATTGGGGAATGTATAGGTAGATTGGAAGCCAAACTGTGAAGGACCTTGAATGTCCCTCTTTAGGGACAGAAGAGCCATTGAAAGTATTTGAATGGGGAGTGACATGTTCAAAGTAGTGTTAAGAAGATGAGCCTGGCAGTAGCCTATAGGATGATGTAAAGTGGGTAAGGTTTTTCTGGTAGCGAGGTCAGTTATGGATCTCTTGTAGCAGTGTATGCATGAGGTGATAATAGAATTGAGAGATTTTACAAAGGACTAGAAATGAATTGAATGTGGAGAGGGGAGACATAATGGGGGGAAAGTAAAGTCATTAAACTGAAAAGGAATCAATATAGGAGTTAGTTTGGTTATGTTTTATGTTTGTTTTGTGTCGGTTTTTGTTATCGTTGTTTTACTTTTTCATGGGGGATGTTGGTGAGGGCAGGTGGGACAGGGAAGATCTGTTAAATGGTATATGTCACTGTCTTACATGTGGAAATTTAACATTGGTATTATAATTGGAGATTGTTTCTACTCTGAGTACTAAACTACTAAAAAGTAAAATGACTTACAAAAGAGCCAGTTCCATAGCTCAGGGTAGTTTAGGTGCCCACCTTGCCACTAAACCATATTACTAAGCTGAAAATCACCTTCTTCTTGTGGCTTTGAGCATTTCACTCCACTTTGGTCCTTCTAAATTCCATAGGTTAGTGCTTTGCTTATTTTGAATTTCACCTTGCATGTTGCAATTACTAGATTTGTCATACTTGTCTTCCAGTTGATGTAGAACATTCTCATGTTCGATTTCTGGGAAACCTGGTATTGAACCTGTGGGATTGTGGTGGGTAAGTACCATCGTCTACTTGTTTGAAAAGCCAATGGCAGTAACCATAGCTTCTAGTATAATCAGTATAACAAATATACCTAGAGTAACTGTCATTTATAATAGATACATTGGATAGAATTATTTTGTACTTGGCACTTGATTAAATAAAGATCTCTGGTTTTTGTTAATTGTAGAAACGTCTTCTGTATGTGACATGTTTAAATAGCTCTAATACAAACTTCACCTGAATATGTGTAGTATAGGATAATAATTCCCTCTTTTGTAGGGGCATAAATTGGGTTTCATTTGCAATGGCATAAATTAGATGATTTGACACTAGTGCCAGGCTTTTAGCTATCACACCATAATGATGTATTCTTAGTAGTTTCAATAATTATCTACAGGCAGTCTCAGTACTATAGATCAGACTCTGAGCATGTATAATCTGGCTGAGTTACCCACTGTTGGAAGAGTAGGAGACAGCTCTACTCATGAAAAAGGCACTCACCAAAAAAATGTCCCATGACAAATGCACACACTCACTGTACTTCTATGCTAATGTTGGCTGCTACTCTTTGGCCATTTATACCTCTGATCTGAAGCAGCAGTGTGTAGTGCACAGTGGTTAGAAATATAGGTACTGGAGTTAGGTTGGGGTTTATATCTCAGCTTTATTAGCTCTATTATCTTGGGTAAATCATTTAAACCCTGAGCCACAGTTTCTTGTACAAAATGAATAGTAATGGTAACAACTCAGGGTTATTTTGATAATTAAGTGAGATTTTATATGTATATGTAAATACATACTAAGAGAGGAGCAGAGGGTGGTGCAAGTTGTGTCTCAAGAGGTAAGGTAAGACCAAACCTATTTGCTATTGTTTGCCCCATAAATTGAAACCTTAAGTTTATCTTTTGTGTTGATGGAGCTTGAACTGAAGATTTGCTTACTATCTATTTTTCCTACCAGACAAGACACCTTCATGGAAAATTATTTCACTAGTCAACGGGACAACATCTTCCGAAACGTGGAGGTTCTGATTTATGTCTTTGATGTAGAAAGCCGTGAACTTGAAAAGGACATGCACTATTATCAGTCATGCCTGGAAGCCATTCTGCAGAATTCTCCAGATGCCAAAATTTTTTGCTTGGTTCACAAAATGGATCTGGTACAGGAGGATCAACGGGACCTGGTAAGAAACAGAAAAGGTACTGCACAAAATGGTTGACATGCCTTGCATATTCCTTTTACAGAGGTATGGGTAAATTTGTTCCATTCTCTTCTCAGCAGAAAATGTCTCAGAAGAGGCTTTCAAATTGAAATCATATCACTTGTTTAAAAAATTCTTAAACACATTTTTCATGGTAAGAGAAATACAATATTCATTTAGCAAATAATTTTTAGAATTAGGTAAGGAATCTGACCATGTGACATCACTAAGCAGCCTTTATTTATTTTTAAAATATGTTTATTACTCCATGTTTTACTGTCAAGCCTAGAAGCCCCACCAGGAATGAAAAGAAGAAAGGTTGCTGCTGTCACTGGGTTTCCTTAGAAATTGGTAGGTACCGGTTCAGGTGCCAACCACACTATGTTAGGTTCTATGCCAGATTTCTCATGTTTCTCTTCTTTTCTGGCATAAATGGATTAGTACTAGAGAAGACACAGTAGGAGGTGAAGTCACCAAGATGGTATAGTAGGAAATATCAACCTTCATCCCCTCATTAAAAAAAATAAATATAGGTAACTACCTGTAAACTAGTGTAGCCCAGAGAGGGCTCAAGGACCCATCAGAGAAAAAAATGAAGTAGAAGACATAAAATCCTACATAGCTTTGTGACTCCAGGACTGGGAAATCAAAAACTTAGTCTAGTTCTAGTTCACTTAATAGAGGAGAATTAGATTTAAGGCCTGAGGTGAAAGAGAAGATCCCCCTCTATTTCTTAGGATATAACTAAGGAAAGCAGTTTTAGAATATAGTGGTCATATAGAAGAATACAGTTCTTCCTTGGGTTATAATGTTAGAGTCTAAGGATATTAGACTAAAGGAGTTTTGGTAATAGCTATGGTAAGGAATGCTTTTTTCCATTACCAGTTACTAGTTACAGGATTGCCTGTACTATTCAAGTGTTTTGGTATTTCTAGATTAGTTTGCAGGCTTTCAAAAACCATTTTACAGGGTTCTACATTTGACTCAGAACTCTAGTTTTGAATATCCAGTAATCTTTTTAGCTGGTTCCCCACTCTGTCTCCCAGAAAACTATGTATATAAGTGTGGGTTATTATGTATCTAAATGTTATAAGTATTATAAGTATTACACACCTGTGATCCCAGCAACTCTGGAGGCTGGGGCAGGAGGATTGCAAGTTTGATGTCAGTCTCAATAACTTAGACCCTCTGCAACTTAGTGATACCCTCTCTCAAAATTTAAAAAATAAAATAAAATAAAATAAAATAAAAAGGGCTGGGAATGTGACTCAGTGGTCAAGCACCCGTGGGTTAAATCCCCAGTACCAAAAGAATTTTAAAAAATAAGTATGGGTCCTGAGTTTGTGAAGCTTTAAAAATAATTTCAATCCTTAACTAAAAGTATAGTTTAAAAATCTAGGACTTTTCAATAAATGTGCTCCTATGAATGTTTCAAACACTTATAATTTTGAATTATCATCTTCTGGTTTTCTAAGTTTCATATGACTATCTCCCAAAGATATATTAATATTCTTTAATGAATTTTAAGCTTAATATCTTTAATTTCATTAAAGATTTGAAGTTGGAAGTTTTAAAGTATAAATAGTTAGAGTGCTTCCCAAAATACAAAGTTAAGATTTATTTCCCTGCATGTGTGTGTATGTTGTGGTTTTCCACAGAAATGAAGCCAATGAGATATGTTTGTGTACAGAGAGACAGAAAGAGATGGGAGAAATATTAAGGAATAGGCTCCACTGAATGTGGAGGCTGGCAGTTCTGAAATCTTGAAAGCAGGTGATCAGACTAGAGACCCAGGAAAAAGAGTCAGTGTTGCAGCTCAAAGCAGAAGGCAATGAGGGGCAGGATCCCCTCTTCCTTAGAATGTCAGTCTTTTTCTCTTAAGGTCTTCTAGATAAGACCCACCCACATTATGAAGAGTAATCTGTTTTACCCAAAGTCTACTGAATTAAATGATAATCTCATCTAAAAAAGTACTTTCACAGTGATGTGTAGGCAGCTGTTTCATCAAATGTTGAGTACTATGGCCTTGTCACGTTAACACATAAAACTAACCATTATAGTCCACCCCTTTTCAACTAGGCACTCATACACATCTTCTGAAAACGTAATTAATCTCCAAATAAATATAATAACATAAATAAACATCCACTTAACTTGATACAACTTTGTTGCATACAGCTAGAAATACACTAACCCTTTCCCCATAAGTCCTTGGATAATGTTTATTCTTCTACTTTCTATCCTATAACTTAAATATTATAATGTAAACATTACTTAAATATAATACTGATATAAAGTCTATACGTCATATTCATCATAAATGGATAAAAGAGAAAAACATGCTTAGTATATATCCACTTATTGATAACAAAATCATAGAAGATATACATATTTTAAGGAGAATTTTAACAGTTATAATTCTCATTTACTACTCATGTGGCCATAGCTGTTATTTGTAACTGCCTTGTTCAATTACTTTTGCATACAGCAAGCACCTCAGCTGGTTGTATTTCATTACTGGTAGGATGACCCGAAAATCATTAGTAGACCTAATGGTCTAGGCTATTAGTAGAACTGCCTGAATTGGGTAGTTGTGAGTTTACATTACTTTAATTGCAGGGTATGATATTGTTAAGGGTTTCCTTGAGGGATCTCTTTTATTCTTGACATACCTTTCCCTACCCCCATTGTGAAGTAGTAGTCTGGTTTCTGCTGTGATAGTTAGGATTAGTCACCCCAGTCAGCCCAGCAACTCCCTTTTTTGCCATTTCATTCAAAGGCCTAAGGAGCCCAAAGTGAGTGGCACTTTTAATCCCTAGTTCAGTTAAATTATTGTATATTTCCTGGTGGACTCATTCCTGCCTTTGGAACTGAGACCTCTAGGCCACAGAGTATAAAGTCATAAAGACAAAAACAAAAACTTTCTCCTTTACCCTTAGTGGTGACTAGTGGATTACTAAGGGTAATGGTGTCACTCCCATTACCACCCTTTGAGTCCTAGAGCCATGAATCCTTACTGTGTTAGAAAAAGTACCAAACATTGGATGCTGACTGAGAGCATATACAGCCTCCTAGACAGTCTTTCCCCAGACCTGCAAATTTTTGTCAACTAGCTGGCCCTTCAACTGAGCTTTCAAAAGCCCACTTTATTATTCTGTCAAGCCAGCTGCTTCAGGATGGTTGGGAACATGATAAGAACAATAAAGCCTGGACCCATTGCTTTATTTTATTCGCTGTGAAGTGATTTCCTTGATTAGAAGCAATGTCATGTGCCATACCATGATAGTGGATGAAGCATTCAATAAATCCACAGAAGTTTTGGCAGAAGTATTATATAAAGGGAAGGTGAAGGGAAGTGATTTCCTTGATTAGAAGCAATGTCATGTGCCATACCATGATAGTGGATGAAGCATTCTATAAATCCACAGTAGTTTTGGCAGAAGTATTATATAAAGGGAAGGTGAATCAATATCCTGAATAAGTATCTATTCCAATAAGTATAGAATGCTGCCTCTTGCGTGATGGAAACTGACTATTATAATCAAGTCATCATCACATAACTGCTTGTTTACCTGGGGGACTAGTGCCATATTATAGATTCAGTGTTGGTCTCTGCTGATGGCAGATTGGACACCCATCAGTGGCCAGAGCCTGGAAAACCTTGGTGAGTGAAAGTCCTTGTTGCTGAGCCCAGATATTACTTCCAACCCTGTCACCATGTCCATTTAGTTTCCTGAACCAATTGAGGTAGGTAAAGATACAGGCTGACTGGTATCCACAGAACAGGTCATCCTATCCACTTGATTATAAAATCCTCTATTGTTGAGGTTACCCTTTGGTGGGCATTCACTTGAGATACAAATATCTTCACATTTTTTGTATATTCAGAGAGATTTATCTTTATACCTTTTACACAGACCTTGTCACCAGTTTTCAGTTTTGTTCCTTCTAAGTCCCTCACTATTCAGCAAACCAAAGGCTGTAGCTCATGAGTCATAGCTGTATATCTGGCCATTTCTTCCAAGCAAAGTGAACAATTAGGTGCTCAAGGTTCTTTCCACTGGGAGGATTTCCTTTAAGAATGTCCCAGAAATAGGTTGCAGAGCTGCAGCTGTCCACTTCTAGGTGGTGCCCATATATCATGAAGACCAAGTCTTAGTCTTCTCTTCCTCAGTCAACTGATTATAGGGAACTCTCCATGAGATCTTAGGTGCATGCTGCAAGAAAAGGCAATGTAGCAGGAATGGGGGACCACAGGTATTTGGGACACTTCTTAAAATGTAACTTATTTGTGCCCTCAAGGCCTTCTTGGGCCCAGTCTCACATATATGACTTTAATTTGGTGATGGAGTGCTGCTGTACATTTCTGACTTTATGGCTTGGTAGATTAAATAACAACCAGTTTGCGAAGATAGCACAGCTCCCATGGTAACTTGGTGGCCTGTGGGTACATATTCAGTCTGTATGTACTATGGCCCAGTAGTGGGCCAAGAGCTGTTTCTCAAAAGGAAAGTAATTATCTGTAGAGAATGGTAGGGCTTTGATTCATTATCCTAAATGGGTGCATTGCAGTTCACCAATAGTGGCCTGTCAAAGGCTCCAAACAGCTTCCCTATTTGCTGATGACGCTTAAAGCATCATTGTTTTTGCTAGACAACATGACCCAAGAGCAGCTTGCACAGCTGCCTGGACCTGTTGCAGAGCCTTCTTCTGTACTGGGCCCCACTGAAAAGTAGCAGCTTATTGGGTCACTCAGTAACAAGCTGGAGTAATACATCAAAAGTAATATTTTGCCTTCACAATCCACATAGGCCTACTAGATGATGTGCATCTCTTTTAGGTTCCTAAAAAGTTAAGGTAGCATACCCCTGAATTTTTGTCACATTTATTTCCAGCCTTCTGACATTCATGTGTCTTTCCTGTAAGTCTAGTGTAACCACTTCTTGCTCACTGGATTCAATTAGCAGAATGTCATCAGTGTGATGGACAAGTGTAATATCTTGTAAAGGTGAAAGGTGATCAAGAACCCTGTAAAACTAAATTATAACATAAGGCTAGAGAGTTGGTATCTCCCTGAGTGAATCAGGTGAAGTAAGTGAAGGTGTTTTGCTGGCCTTGCTACCTAAAAGTAAACTGCTTCTGGTGGATTTTATGGGCAAGTATGGAGAAAAAGGCATTTGTCAGATAATATCTGCATATAGGTACCAGGGGATGTGTTAGTTTGCTCAAGGAATTGGACCACATCTGATAACAACAGGTGCAATTGTAGTCACCACCTGAATAATTTTATGTAAATCCATGTCTAAGAGCTAGCTGCCTTCTATAGAGCCTGAAGAGGCAAACTGAATTGGGATGTGGTGGGAATTGGTAACCCTTTATCTTCGAAGTCTTTGATGGTGGCAATAATCTCCACAATCCCTTCAGGAGTTCAATATTGCTTTTGGTTTACTGTTTCCTAGGTAAAGGCGGTTCTAGTGGTTTTTACTTCGCTTTACCTGCCAGAATAGCCCTTACATTACAGATAAGGGAACCAATGTGGGGATTCAGTCAGTTGCCAAGTATTCCAAATATGCACTCTGGAACCAGGATACCACCACAGTATGGTTTGGGGGACCCACTGGGCTCACTGTGAGACAAACCTGAACTAAAACTTTATTGACCACCGACTTTTACTCTGGTAGACTGCAGTAACATTTTGTGTGTCCTGGAATTAGTGTCAGTTCAGAGCCAGTGCCCACTTGTCCCCACAAAGGTCGGATCCTTTCCTTTGTCCCAGTGCACAGTCACCCTGGTAAAAGTTCTTAGATTCATTTGGAGGAGGCAGGGAGAAAATTAACAGTGTAAATTTTGGGCAGTATAGTGGGGTCCTTCCTTACCTGGACCCAGCCTCCTCTTCATTCAAGATGCTCTAGGTCTGTAAATTGGTACAAGTCTGAGTTATCTATTGAGGAGCCATGACTCTGGTTCAAGTTAGATTTTGGACCACTTGACTTAAACTCTTCTACTTACATAGATCAAGTGAGAATTTAGTAGACATTCCATTTATTTCACTTCTAAGTACCATCATGATCAACTACCTAACACCATAGGTCTCTGAGTCAGATTACTCTAATTACTGTTTTGACTCTGCTGTACATTAAGACAACCACACCTGCCTTGCATTTAGTGAGTGTCTCCACCTTGCTCCTACCACTCCATGATCCAACTACCACCACTGCATTTAGGTTTCCCAATTCAGTGGCAGCAGTTCCTACTGTCAGTTTTGTCCTACAGAGAAGAGTGACCAGAGAGCAGGAAAGGAAGCTGGGCTCCTTTCACAAATTTATTTCATAGTCATGGTGAAAGGTCACTTCTTGAACCTCCTAAAGAGTGGTAAGTAAGTCTTAAATGACAAATCTGTTTGAACATTCCAGTCTCCCTAAGCTGTTGGATCCCTTCCCTTACATACTAGTGCAGATCAGGTATTTCAGCTTCATTTAGTATAGGCCACTTCTTGGTTCATTATTTAGCCAAGCAACCAAACTCTTAGAACTATGCCTTACCCCTTGAACTACAACATTAAATGCAGGCCCTTTGCTTAATGAACTCATATTAGTAAATTTGCTCTGATCGAACTTCATGTTCCTTTCCTTATCCCACACCCTTTCTTTTTTTTTTTTGAACCAGGGATTGAACTCAGGGACACTCAGCCACTGAGCCACATCCCCAGCCCTATTTTGTATTTTATTTAGAGACAGGGTCTCACTGAGTTACTTAGGGCCTCGCTAAGTTGCTGAGGCTGGCTTTGAACTCGCAATCCTCCTGTCTCAGCCTCCCAAGTTGCTTGGATTACAGGTGTGTGCCACCACGCCTGGCCATCCCACACCCTTAATATCCATTCCCACACATATTCCTTGAATTTTGGTCTGTCTGAGTTAGATAAAATTTGTAGTTCTTTTGGAGTGTGGGATACTTCCTCATGACTGACACTTTATACCTCACCTTTAGGAGCCTTTTGGGAATTGAGTCTAGCTATAAGTATAAAGCAAAGAGAGATGGTGAGGGTGAATCAGGCCTGTTGTAAGGCAGCTGCATTTCCTTAGGCAAAGTAGGGTTAATTTTAAATAGCAATGGAGTGGCTGCTTCTGTTTGCAAAGACTCATGAGAATTTAGGAGTTCAGTGTCCTAATCTTCATCAAGACCTTCCCATATGACCCTCATTCCAATTTCCAGAATCCCATTCTTTCAGTCAGCACCCTAACAGAAGATTACCCTGCTTGGTTAGGAATTACATTTGCATTGTGATTTATCCACTCACAGGATGAGATTCCAAGTTTAGTTTTCAGCAATCTTAGTTCTGCATCTATGGGGGTTCTGGGTTTCTTTTAGGGCACATGTTGAAATTTTGGGATTATTTATATGGTGCTTAAACTGGGAATTGAAACTTCTGACCTTATCTTTTTCTTTCCACACTTAGTCCAGCACAATTAGGATCAGCCAGCCAATTTCATTACACACTCATTGTTTTGACAAAATTATTTAAAGTTATATACATGGTCACCCAAAACCTTGGCTCTTATAAGTATCTGATTAGAAGTATTCAGTGGTAGTGTTTTATGTATCTCTTCTGCCACATCACTGAACTGTTTAGTGCTATCTTTACTACTGGAAACAGAGTTATTAGCACCTTTAACTCTAATCAGATTAGAGAAATGATTCCAGAAACCCTAAAAACCAGTTGAGAAGACTCATCCTTAAGATTCTCTTCCAGAACCCACTATCAGTGCTAAAATCTGTATTAGGATCTCCAGAGAAATACCAGCAGAATGTGTGTGTGTATGGGTGTGTGGAAGTAGAGAGAAAGACTGAGAGGGAAGAAAGAAGAGTGATAAATTTTAAGGAATTAGCTTACTCAATTATAGAGGCTGTAAGTCTGAAATCTGCAGGGCAGGCCAATAGACTAGAGATCTGTGAAAAAGTTGATATGTTGCAGTTAGAGTTTGAAGGGAATCTGTAGGTAGAGCTCCATTTTTCTCAGTAGTGAAACTTTCTCTTATTAAGACCTTCAACTGATAGGATGAGGCCCACCCACATTATGGAGGGTAATCTGCTTTATTCAAAGTCAGCTTCTTTAAAAATTAACCACTTCAAGGGGCTGGGGATATAGCTTAGTTGGTAGAGTGCCTGCCTTGCAAGCATAAGGCCCTGGGTTCAATCCCCAGCACTGCAAAAAAAAAATTAACCTCTTCAAAAATCACAGCCACCATCACAGCAACATCTGGACTGATGTTTGACCAAATGTCTGGGTACTGTGGCCTAGTCACATTGACACAAAAAATTAATGCACATCCATCCACATGCACATCCATCATGCACATCCATCCACTCATGGAAAAATAACTGTGTATATACACCTCTATAAAGATTTTTCCCATTACATATGAGCATATATACATAGAAATATATCCAAGATTGGTAGATGTTTGCATGTATGTGGGGGAGCTATATTTATATGTTGAAATATATACAGTGCATATGTAAATAATATATATGAATAGACATATATTTGGGAGAAATGTATATTAAAAGATTAAATGAAATCTCGATTTACAAAATCTTGATATGGATATAACTCTTAAAATGACCCAGATTTAATGATTGGAGTGTTAAGATATTTTTTATTAAGATTTCTCTGTATGATAAATTTTATTTTCCAGTGTGTATAGAGCACACACAGTATAAGCCTGAAGAATTCTAGTAACCATTATTACTTTTAGATGTGTCCTGAAATAATTTCTGCCATTCCAGTTGGCGAAATAAGGCACATCCTCCAGATTCCTCTTAAGGAGCAAAAGCTCCTGATTAAAATATGTTGAAATAGTTACATCTTAGATTTTGAAGTCAAAGAGGAGAGCTGTTAAATGCTGATCAGTATGTTGGACCATTTAATTCAGATTTTTAAAGAGCGAGAAGAAGATCTGAGGCGTTTGTCTCGTCCATTGGAATGTTCTTGTTTCCGAACATCTATCTGGGATGAAACTCTCTATAAGGTGTGTATGTTTCCTAAGTTCTTTCATTTTAAGTGCATGAAAAAGAACTAGAAGAATATTTTAAAAATTGAAGGAATTTAAACAATTTCATAGCCATCTTGATTTGTTGTACTAAAAAATGAAATAATCTGCACCAAATTGTTTGAAGAGTACCAAACTTAACATTAACAAATTTTGGTTTTGATCTTACATTGGGTCGACATTGTTACCAATTCACACTGAATTAGCCAATTTTGGGTATGATTAATTTGATACTGAGCTTTGTGAGAGAGAAATTTTACTCACTTGGCCATCATCCATTTTGACCTGTCATGGTCTCAATGCTGATTTGAGTTATATCTTGTATACAGGTACCTCTACATGATAATGATATAAGTTTGGATAGCAGTAGAAGAAAAATACTTAGTGGAGAGACTGGAGAAGGGAATCTTAGAATGAGACATGTTATACCTAGAGTATAGTAGCTTCAACTTTCATGCCAGTTTGGAGACCAGCATTCTTTCAACCAGGATTGTTCCCCTTGCTGGAATGGATATCACACTGCTTGAAGTAATTATAGAAGTTATAACAATAATTCTGTACGGATGAAGCTGAAATTCCCTATTGGCACATAGGCTCCTGCTTCTTCCCTTTTTCCGACTGATCTAGTGATTTAAGGACTGTCTCCTTTTGGATCCTCCTGTTGTCAGACCTTTTCTTCAGACTGCTTCTGGTATCCATTGACAAGTCTGATTCTGGGTGGCAAAGGATCCTTCTCTGTCATTGGTAGCTAGAGCCTCAGTATCAACTGCATCTGACAAGTATCTACAACCAGAAGCACAGAAACCTGACTTACCAAGGAGAAAAGCCATTGGACTTTAAAAATAGCCATTTTTTTTAAAACTAATTCACTTTTTTCCCCAATATTATGTTGACCCAGCCTCACTCTAATAACATCATTTTGAGGTACCTGTCTAGGAAGTACTGTTCTAGATTAATGTGGGCCGAATTTCTCTCAAAGCCTTATTCCCATAGAACAGGTAACCGTGAATAAGGATGGACATGACGCACTGATAAGAACCAACTGCGGTGTGAAGGATGGCAATACATAACACGACCAAAGACAATTGGCTAATCACAACACTGCTGTGAGTGACAATGTCTCTGCTGTGGTTAGCTTTGGTGCCTTCTCCAAGGTAAATTCAGCAGTGACATTAACACCAACCTGGGAACTTGGAACCTGAAACCCTATGCCTAAGTAATAAAACTAATTGGAACGGAGACATGGCACTACTATTTCTTACATCAATGTTGCATAGAACTGACTTAAATTTTTATATTAAGTTTTATTCAGCAAGCACTCATTGCCTATCTGCTTGATGCTCTTACATACCCAGCTGACTAAGATCAGGTTCCTGTTGTCTAGTAGGGGAGAGAAGAAGAACGTACACCTAACCAGACAAATTGGAGTGAAAGTAAAGGAAGTATTATAATGGAAATACAAATAAAAGGGCCTTAAGAGAATAGAGGGAGGGTGTGGATAATTTCAACTGCTTACATTAGTCATATTCCTCTGGATGAAGTCAGTTTTAGGCAAACACACAATGGATTTTAAAATTCAGTTGGATCAATAATTTTTACACATGACAACGAACATTTGGGAATGATAATGCCACTGGTTTCTCTTGGAGTGATATATTACACCATTGAGGGGAGGAGCCATTTGTCCATGTGGCTCTGATATTTTCACAAAATTGATTCTTGGGTATATGTTTCATATAGCATTGTTAGGTTCTGATCTTTAAGGACATCTGCAGTGTTGGATTTAAATGTTTGTCAAAGGTCCACATTAAAAGCTTTTTAGCAGTAGATCCTATTTTGCTACTTTTTTCCTAAGGCAACTTAATGGCATTAAATCACTTGTTTACTTTTAATTATCAACGGAAAGAAGTTTCTCCAGCATTCAAAAAAAGTGTTTGAACTTAAAAATACTCAATTCAAGGATAAAAATCAAATATAAGCTTCATTTTCTCATTTCATTTGTGTTATATTTAATGTCAGTATTTGGGATTCAATTGTCATCATATTTTGCTGTTTGTATGTGATAGTATATTTACTCATTTCAGAGGTCTGGGACTGGCTGGCTACCTGTTATTAATACTGCATTGTGCTTCTGTCCGGTTAGGCTTGGTCCAGCATTGTTTATCAACTGATTCCCAATGTTCAACAGCTGGAAATGAACCTAAGGAATTTTGCTGAAATTATTGAGGCTGATGAAGTACTTCTGTTTGAGAGAGCTACTTTTCTAGTAAGAACTTTTTTTTCTAAAGATATATTTCACACTTTACCTTCTATTCAGGAACAGAGAATAGCATGTTTCCCTTTTAGGAAGAACCTTTTTCCCTTATGTCATTACTTCAGTATACTCAGTCCTATTTATAAAGTAATATTGTTGATAAGTGATCTGAAAGAAGTCCTTTGGTGTTTAGCTCTTTGGTAACTAGTAAACCATAAATTTTTGCAGGTATACCTTGTTAGAGTGTTTAGATTATTTCTGCTAATAACTATTTGTGATGAAGGATTCCTGTTTCCTCCTGACTTTTATTATGAAATTTAGGATATTGTCCTTTTGAGATAATTCTTTTCCCTTCCTTTTCTCCAAAAAACTGAGGTGAAAACTTTTTAACATGGAAGAGAAGTAATGTTCAACACAGTGATGCAGCTGAGAGCAAATGGAGAATTTAAGGGGAAAAGATGCATGTTGGTACTTTTACTTTTGTATAAAATGAACTTAGCAACTATATAAGACCCTACTGTTTTGTACAGCCCTGAATAGAAGATGCAAAAGCTAGTATTATCTTTATGAATAATTTTTAATAGCAGTGATAGAAAATAATTTAAATACAATGCATTAGTAAGTAATTGTTAACTAGCTTAGGAAATGTAATTCTAAGACCAGCTCCCAGTAAACAATTTGTTTCTGAGTTCTACCACTGCTTGGTAATTTTAGATGCATTTCTTAATTTCTCTGAGCTTGTTTCCCCTTTTTTAAAATGGAGATCAAATTATCTGTCATATGTTTATCATGTAGATTAAAATGGGACATGGTAAAGTTAAGCACATATCACAAGCTTTGTCATAGAACTGATGAATTATTAAATGTTGGTTCCCTTTGCTGCTGTAACAACAGAGGGCAGAGATTATAAAGTACAGTTCCTCTGTTCCTTTGTAGAAATATTACTTATAGTCATAGCAGCACTATGGAGCCATCCTGTCTGCTAGCTGATATAGCTGAGGCAAGGAGTCCTAACTAGAGTGAATTTCTGCCTCAGTCCAGTGGCTTGGATTACTTGCTTGAAATTACTACTCCAAGCCAATTCTTTCCTGCTAGTGTGAGTGACAACAAGCAAGTAAACTATTCCCTCTGTCTCATCGTGCGTGGCACAACAGGAATCTGCTTCAACTGTATTCCCCTGCCACATCTAATTACACATGGTCATAGAGGATAACCTAACGTGATCTCTCTACTACTAAGTGACAGTAACAGGTAGCTTTTCTCTTCATGACCAGGTTTAAATGTGATTGACCATTTTTACTGAGAGTGATAAGCAAGGTGAATCTGTCCTGCTCTTTGTATATGAATTATAAGTTGAAGGTTTCATGTTACCTCAGGGTATTTCCCTGTGGATTCTCTTTTGGCAATTGACTCAATTTTGCTTTGTACTAGACATTTTGCCTTTAGGCCTTTAGGATACTTATGATTTTACTAAAATCTGAAAGTGTTAGGGAAAGTATTTTCAGGTTTTTAGCTGGTGTGGGCATTTATCCTTAAAAGATTCATTTAAGAATAGTCAGTTCTCAGGGGTTGGGATGATCTATAAGCTTTTAAAATATAATTCCCAAAGCTACTTGTTTAAAGACTCCATTAAAGTTAAATATATTAATAACACCTCAAGAATGGATTGGGCCAGGAACAGTGGAGCTTGCCTGTAATCCCAGTGGCTTGGGAGACTGAGGCAGGAGGATTGCGAGTTCAAAGCCAACCTCAGCAAAAGTGAGGTACTAAGCAACTCAGTGAGACCCTGTCTCTTAATAAAATACAAAATAGGGCTGGGGATGTGGCACGGTGGTTAAGTGCCCCCGAGTTCAGTCCCCAGTACCCACCAAAAAGAAGAATGGTTAGGGATTTTAATTTATTTTCTTTGTTTTGTATGTTTTTAAAATCAAAGATCATCCTGTGAAATATTGAAATAAGGTGAACATTTAATGATTAAATGTTGAGAATTAAAAATTAAATTCAATTAAATTAAAAATTGAGAATGAATATCATTGAACCAAAATACAGATACTCCTTGACTTGGGATGGGTTTGTGTCCTGATAAATCCACTGTAAGTTGAAAATACCTTTAATGCACCTAACGTACCAAACATCATAGCTTAGCAACACAAGTACACTGAGACGTATGTGTTGTTTACACTTATAATCTCATGACTAACTGGGAGTTATGGCTCACTGCTCCTGCCCAGCATCACAAGAGATTATCAGTATCACATATCTCTACCATGGGAAAATTTGAAATATGGTTTCTACTGAATTCCTATCACTTTTACACCATTATAAAGCCAAAAGTTGAACCATCATAAGTCAAAGACAATATGTATATTCAACATCGTCCTTGAAATGCTAGCCAGAGCAATTAGACAGACCAAGGAAATTAAAGGGATACGAATAGGAAGAAAAGAGCTCAAACTATCCCTTTTTACCGATGACATGATTCTCTACTTAGAGGAGCCTAAAAATTCCACCAGAAAACTTCTGGAACTCATAAATGAATTCAGTAAAGTAGCAGGATATAAAATTAATGCTCATAAATCTAATGCATTTTTATTCATAAGTGATGAATCCTCTGAAAGAGAAATTAGGAAAACTACCCCATTCACAATAGCCTCAAAAAAAAATATTTGGGAATCAATCTAACAAAAGAAGTGAAAGACCTCTACAACGAGAACTACAGAACATTAAAGAAAGAAATTAAAGAAAACCTTAGAAGAAGGAAAGATCTCCCATGTTCTTGGATAGGCAGAATTAATATCGTCAAAATGGCTGTACTACCAAAAGCACTATACAAATTCAATGCAATTCCAAATGTGGACCTCATCGAAATAGAGCAAGCAATCATGAAATTCATTTGGAGGAATAAGAGACCCAGAATTGCTAAAGCAATTCTTAGCAAGAAGAGCGAAGCAGGAGGTATCACAATATCAGACCTTCAACTATAATACAAAGCAGTAATAACAAAAACAGTATGGTATTGGCACCAAAATAGGCAGGTAGATCAATGGTACAGAATAGAGGACACAGAGACAAACCCACATACATAACAGTTTTCTCATACTAGACAAAAGTGCCAAAAACATACAATGGAGAAAAGATAACCTCTTCAACAAATGGTACTGGGAAAACTGGAAATCCATATGCAGCAAAAAGAAATTAACCCCTATCTCTCACCCTGCACAAAACTCAACTCAAAATGGATCAAGGACCTAGGAATTAGGCCAGAGACCCTTACACCTAATAGAAGAAAAAGTAGGTCCAAATCTTCATCATATTGACCTAGGACCAGACTTCCTTAACATGACTCCCAAAGCTAAAGAAATAAAAGCAGGAATCAATAATTGGGATAGATTCAAACTAAAAAAGTTTTTTCTCAGCAAAGGAGACAATCAGCAATGTGAACAGAAAGCCTACAGAGTGGGAGAAAATCTTTGCCACACACATGTCAGATAGAGCACTAATCTCCAGAATATATAAAGAACTCAAAAAACTTTACCCCGAGAATACAAATAACCCAATCATTAAATGGGCTAAGGAAATGAGCAGACACTTCACAGAAGTGGATCTACAAGCAATCAGTAGGTATATGAAAAAATATTGAACACCTCTAGTAATTGGAGAAATGCAAATCAAAACTACCCTAAGATATCATCTCACCCCAATTAGAATGTCTATTATCAAGAATACAAGCAACAGTAGGTGTTGGCGAGGATGTGGGGAAAAAGGTGCACTCATACATTGCTGGTGGGGTTGCAAATTAGTGCAGCCACTCTGGAAAGCAGTATGGAGATTCGTTCGAAAACTCGGAGTGGAACCACCATTTGACTGAGGTATCCCACTCCTTGACCTATACCCAAAGGACTTAAAATCAACATACTACAGTGATGCAGCCACATCAATGTTTATAGCAGCCCAATTCACTATAGCTAGATTGTGGAACCAACCTAGATGCCCTTCAATAGAGGAATGGATAAAGAAACTGTGGTATATGTACACAACGGAATATTGCTCAGCCATAAAGAAAAATAAAATTATGGCATTGCAGGTAAATAATGGAATTGGAGAAGATCATGTTAAGTGAAATAAGCCAATCCCAAAATACCAAAGGCTGAATGATCTCTCTTATAAGTGGTTGATGACACATAGTGGGGGTCGGGGGAGGCACGGGAAGAATGGAGAAGGGATGGATTGTATAGAGGAAAATGAGGGGTGGGGATTGGACAGGGAAGGAAAGATAATAGAATGAGACAAACATCTATACCCTATGTATGTGTATAAATATTCAAATTGTATGATTCTACTTTGTGTACAACCAGAAAAATGATAATTGTACTCCATTTGTGTACAATCACCTAAAATTAAAAAATAAAAATAAATAAAAATAAAATTTAAAAAAACAAAGACAATATGTAGAATACTTAAATGATCTAATAATGTTATAACCAAACAATACTGAATAGGTCAGCTGGATGGATTTTGAAATCATGTACAATCTTAACAAAGACATGAGAGAGGAAAAGATGGTAAGCTAGGTGATCAAGAAACTAACAGATGTCTGCTTTTGAATAGCAGGAGAGGGTTATATGAGTATTTTGCCTGGATTCAAAGAACAATGTTCTTTTTCACAGGTGATTTCTCATTATCAGTGTAAAGAGCAGCGTGATGCCCATAGATTTGAGAAAATCAGCAACATTATTAAGCAATTCAAGCTGAGCTGCAGGTAAGAGATCTTATAGGTTTGATATATTAATTTCTGGAAAAAATATCATTTTCAGAAGTTCAAATAACTATAGTTGTTGTCTGAACTTCTATGTTCATAATGGTTGCTTTAATCAAAAAGAAAATTGAACTCTAAGGGAGTCTGCAGTTGACTAAAATACAGATCGTTGTCCTTTCATGCAAACTCAACTAATCCAGAAGCATCTAAGAAATATGAAATGTTTAGTATTATTTGGGGAAGAAATAAACAGAATATTCAAGATGGTTTTGAAAAGAAAGAAAGAGACTTTCCCTCCTAAATACGAAAATTGACTATAAAACTATAATTGAAATAGTGAGATGCTGATTCAGAAATGATATATAAGACAGTTTAGAAATGTCTAATTGTGGTGTGTATTGCTTTGATTAAATAAGATTTGAGTCTTAGTATTACAAATAGAGGGAAATGAATGACTAAACATCATAGGTAAAGATTTAAAAATCAAATTCTTACCTGATAAAACTTTGATGCTTGGAGAGTGGAGATAAGTTTACCCACTTTACACCTTAGTATACTTTGAGACGTTCTGGAGTGTTTATGCTAACATTTTTCAAGAAGAAATAGCAAATAATAACCAAATATACTTGCCTTGTTCATTTTCAAAGAAATGGGGCAATTCCTTGAATATAAATGTAACATCAAACAGATGGAAGTATTAATCACCAAAATAGGGAAAATCCAAATAAGGATGCTTCTTAAATATTAGAGAAGTCATTTTTAACATGATTTTACAACATGGATCTAGGTCTAAGCCTATTTTCATTTCTTAGTCAATATCAAGTCCTAGCATACTTTCCATAAAATATATTAAATTCAATTTTAGACTTCCTTTGTAAACTTTCCATGATATATTAAGGTATAATAATACTATAAAAATGTTTAACCTAAAAGATAAGAGCTTCTTATATTATTATTTTGTTTTCTTCAACTGCTTTATTCCTTTCTTCTATAGCAAGCTGGCTGCCTCTTTCCAGAGTATGGAAGTCAGGAACTCTAACTTTGCTGCTTTCATTGACATCTTTACATCTAACACTTATGTGATGGTTGTGATGTCTGATCCATCCATTCGTAAGTTTAAACTTACATGACATATATTCAAAGCCACATATTCTATAAGCAACTGCCCTGGAGGTAGTACTTTACTAGATATATAAAAACTGTTTTACAGTGGGAATGGTAATACAACAATCATACTCAATCATACACTTGAAAATGGTTAACATGGCTGGGCATGGTGGCACATGCCTGTAATCCCAGCAGCTTGGGAGGCTGAGGCAGGAGCAAATTCAAAGCCAGCTTTAGCAAAGGTGAGACACTAAGCAACTCAGTGAGAGCCTGTCTCTAAATAAAATACAAAATAGGGCTGGGATGTGGCTCAGTGATCTAGTGCCCCTGAGTTCAATCCTCAGTACCCCCATTAAAACAAGATTAACATGATAAATTTTATGTTATGTATATTTTACTATAATGAAAAAAAACTAGTAACCAGTGGTGAATAGGGGTTTTTATTTAGTAGACACATTTTGAAGCTGAAAAATAATTTTGCCTCTAGGGTCTTGTGTTTTTCTTCATGAGAACTTCAGAAAGCAAGTGACTAAATTCAGGAATTTTAAAGAAAAGAGAACCCAAATCCATGATTTATGCTTCATATGTTTTAGATTTTATTTATTGGATCTTTTTAGTTATACATGATAGCAGAATCCATTTTGATAATAATTATACAAGCATAGGATATATCTTACTCTAGTTAGGATCCCATTCTTATAGATGTACATGATGGTGGTATTTATTCACTGTGTTGTTTTAATATATGTACATGGGGAAGTTATGTCAGATTCATTCCTTTTCCTGTCCCCTGCCTTCCCTTCATTCTCCATTGTCTAATCTACTGAACTATCCTTCCCCTCATCTCCCCCACTTATTGTGAGTTAGCTTCCACATATCAGGGAAAACATTTGACCTTTGGCTTTTAGGGACTGGCTAATTTAATTTAGCATGACAGTCTCCAGATCCATCCATTTCAGCAAATGTCATAAAGTCATTCTTCTTTATGGCTGAGTAGTACTCCACATTTTCTTTATTCTTTCATCTGTTGAAGGACACCTGGGTTGGCTCCATAGCTTAGCTGTTATGAATTGAACTGCTATAAATATTGATGTGGCTGCATCACTGTGGTAGGCTGATTTTAAATACTCTGGGTATATATCAAGGAGTGGGATAACTGGGTCAAATGGTGGTTCCATTCCAGTGTTTGTGAGGGATCTCCATACTGCTTTGCAGAGTGGTTGCACCAATTTGCAGTCTCACCAGCAATGTATAAGTGACCCTGTTTCCCCATATCCTCACCAACATTTATTTTTACTTGTATTCTGAATAATTGCCATTCTCACTGGAGTGAGGTGAAATCTCACTGGAGTTTTAATTTGCATTTCTCTAATTGCTAAAAATGTTGCACATTTTTTCATATATTTGTTGACCATTTGTATTTCTTCTGTAAAGTGTCTGTTCAGTTCCTTTGCCCCTTTACTGATTGGGTTATTTTTTTGGATGTTAAGTTTTTGAGTTCTTTTATATCTTGGAAATGAATGCTCTATCTGAGGTGCAGGTAGAAAATATTTGTTCCCATTCTGTAGGCTCTTGATTATTCCCTTTGCTATAAAGTAACTTTTTAGTTTGATGCCATTCCATTTATAGATAATTTTTTAAAAAATACATTTTAGTTGTCAGTTGACCCTAATTTTTTAGAATTTATTTATATTTGGTGCTAACATCACACCCAGTGCCTCACACAAGTCAGGCAAGCACTCTACAACTGAGCCACAACCCTAGTCCCCATTTATAGATTATCGATTTTATTTCTTGTGCTTTAGAAGTCTTGTTAAGGAAGCCAGTTCCTGAGCATATATATTGGAGTATTGGGCCTATATTTTCTTCTAGTATGTGCAGGGTTTCTGGTCTAATACCTAGGTCCTTGATCCACTTTGAGTTGAGTTTTGTACAGGGTGAGAGATGTTAAATTTCATTTTATTACATATGGATTTCCAGTTTTCCTAGCACCATTTGTTGAAGAGCCTGTTTTTTCTCCAACATAGGTTTTTGGTGCCTTTGTCTAGTATGAGGTAATTGAATTTTGGGGGGTTTATTTCTGCACCTTCTATTCTGTTCCATTGGTCCTCATGCCTATTTTGGTATCAATACCATGTTGGCTTTGTTATTATAGCTGTATAGTATAATTTTAGGTCTAGTATTGTGATGTCTCCTACTTAGCTTTTCTCACTAAGGGTTGCCATGGCTATTCTGGGCCTCTTATTTTTCCAAAAGAATTTCATGACTTCTTTTTCTATTTCCATGAAGAATGTCATTGAAATTTTGATGGGAATTGAATTGAATCTGTGTAGTGCTTTTGACACTATGGCCATTTTGACAATATCATTCTGCCTATCCAAGAACATGGGAAGTCCTTCCATATTCCAAGGCCTTCTTCAGTTTCTTTCTTTAGAGTCTTTAGAGTCGTGTTATAGATTTTTCAAAGGATGGTCCATATAACCTCTAAACGTTCAAATGCTTGACCATTTTATGTCATTGCACATTCCTATGTGCCACACATTCTCATCTTTCTGTTATGGACATGAATGGAAGTAGCCATATGTCTACAAACATTGAGATAAAGCTTTTTGCAGTATTTCTAGAAGTTTAAATTATCTATCATCTACTGACTTTTCCTACACTAGGCTAATACTAAAACGTAACATATATATAGTGGGTTTTATTCTTAGTCCCAAACCGAACTTTTGTGTTTAGAATATGAGCAGATCTTCTTCAGAAAGATTAAACCTTGATAACTTGGAAACGCCTTTTTCTATATGTTCTCTGTAACATACACTGAAGGATTTGGCTCTATTTTGTCTATTTGCTTTTACTAGTTAAACATTCCTTTGGCTCCCCATATTTATTCTGTTGTGTATCTTCCCACTCCTACCCTCAGCTTCTGCAGCTACTCTGATCAACATCCGCAATGCCAGGAAACATTTTGAAAAGCTTGAAAGAGTGGACGGACCAAAGCAGTGTCTTCTCATGCGCTAAACATTGCTGAATGTTATTTCACATAAAAATTAAAACACTGTTTATTAATTAATCTTAATGTTGTATTTATATGTGTAGGCCCTGAAATGTTCTGATGCTTACTATTTCTGTATTTCTTCTCTACTCCCTAGTCTTAATGTTTAACTTTGAATGCTATTTACTCAAATAGCCAGTGAGGAGTTAGGTGAACTGTCCTTGAAGTTGGTGTAACATAAAAGTAGGTAATATATGTAAGTGTTCTGATAATCTGGTTCTAATAGTGTTTAAGTGTTCTGATAACCTGGTTCCAATAGTTGTGTATGCCAAAGCCCTTCCCAGCATCCTCTTGTATTCCTTATTAGATAGTAACCTATAAATTTGAAATATTACTGTTTTCTCAGCATGCATTAAAATATTCCTTAACTTCAACTGTAAATAAACTTTTGCTGTTAGGGATTTCAGTGTCTGTTTTTTTCCCCTTGTTTCTTCACCTCTGCCCTAAGAAAGCAAAGGAATTTCACAGTTATCCTAGTGAAGGAGACAATGTTGGATGAAGAATGGAACCAAATGATAGCCTTAATTTAAAGCTAGACGGAAGAGTTTAGACATACAGTATCTGAATACAATCAGAACTAGGAAAGCATTGTGAAAAATTGAGCAGGAGAATTATGTGAAATCAGTTTTGAAAGAAAATTTGCCAAGACAGTGTGGACTGATAGCAATTGGTGAAGCTGTTAGTAATCTGTGTTCAAAGTATCTGGCTTGAAGGTCTGTTGCAGGATACAACTCAAAAAGGAATAAAAAATAAGTTGAGGGGAAATATATGAGGATTTATGAGATGAAATCTTTCTTTACAGTCCAGCAATGGTTAATTTTATATATTCCATAGCACTTCTTGGGATATAACTTCATTATTCTAGTTGAACTGTATGAAAACTTTTTACAAGCTGGGAGTTTGTTATGGTTTGGATGTGAGCTGTCCCCTAAAAGCTCTCATGTGAGACAATGGAAGAAGATTCAGAGAAGAAATGATCGGGTTATGAGAGTCTTAACCCAATCAGTGGATTAATAACCTGATGGGATTAATTGAGCAGTAATTGAAAGCTGGGGTATGGCTGGAGGAAGCAGGGCATTGGGGGCTTGGCTTTGGGGTATATATTTGTATCTGGTAAATATTCTCTTTCTCTGCTTTCTGATCATCATGTGAGCTGCTTCCCTCCACTATACTCTTTCACCATGGTATCCTGCTTCACCTTGAGCCCCAAGAAACTGAGCCTGCTGTCTGTGGACTGAGACCTCTGAAACCATGAGCCCCCAAATAAACTTTTCCTACTCTATAATTGTGCTCGTCAGTTCTTTTAGTCATAGCCGCAAAAAAAACTGACTGATACACAAGTTGGTACCAAGAAGTGGGGTTGGTGCTATGACTAACCTGACCATGTTTCAGAAGATTTTTGTGCTTTTTGGGATTGGTGGGAGAAATTTTGAGATGTTTAGCAGTGCAGGCTGGGAATGCTTTAGATTGTTGTAAGCAGAGCTTCATGGCTTATTCTCGTGAGCACTCAGGAAATCACAATGCCAACAGGACTGTGCATAGTGAAGACAGGGCTCAAGCAGGTTTAGAGGAAAAGGAGGACACTATTGGTAATTGGACTAGAGGCCATTCATGTTATGTACTGGCTGAGAAGTTGTCTGCATTTTACCCATGTCCTGAGACTTTTTGTGAGGCTGATTTTAAAAGTGTTGGATTTCTTAAACTGGCAGAAGAAATTTCTAGACAGTTTAGCATTCAGGCAGTGGCATGGATATTGCTGGCAGCTTTTAGCCAAATTTATTGATATATTCAGGAGCAGAAAGCAGAGCAGAAATATTTAAAAACTTGGACTTGACCGGTAGGAATAAAACTGAGGCTAAGGAAATTGCAGTTGTTAAAGACATTTCTACCACTAAAGAAATGCTAAAGACTTTGACCAAAGACAATAATAAATATGGCTTGAGGGCACCTCGGGAGCTGGCAAGACCAGACCCATCTCAGGCTCAAGGGAATAATGTTAAAATTCTCTTGAGAAGAGACCAGTGGAGTACCCTTCTTGCATAAGGAGACCTAGGAATTTCTTCAAAATGCTCAACTACCCATGCACTCAGAGGCTTCTGTGTCCAGGGTCTCTGAAGGCTTGGCTACAGCTTGAGATGGCAGCAGACCTTGGCATCAAACACATGGTACTAGTTCTGCAGGAAACTAGAGTTAGGGGGTCATGGAAGCTTCCACTAAGATTTCAAAGGAAGGCCTAGGAGATCCAGGCAAATTACAGCAGGTTTAGAGACCCTGCAGGCACCTCTTGAGAGGATAATACATGGAGATGTGAAGAGGAAGCTAGAGCTGCAGTAGAGACCCCCCAAAGATTAAGAAATGCCAGTGTCATGGAATGCCCACTGAGGAAGGTTGCAGGAATTGAGCTGAGACAGGCCAACAGAGAGGCCACTTGGACTCCTACCAACAAGGCCACAGGGGCGGAGCTACTCAAGTCCTTTGGAGAGGACATCATGACATGTACTCCAGATGCCAGACAGAACTACAGAACTTTTTTGCCCAGCTGAATTTCAGTCTCACTTTGGTCTTATCCTTTTTTTCTATGCCCCTATTTTACTGAATGGAAATGTTTACTCTGTACCATTATATATTGGATACTTGTAAATTGCTTTGAATTTTACAGGAGCTCACAATGTGAGATTGCCTTGAACCTCAGAGAAGACTTTGGTCTTGAACTTTGAGCAATCACAGAAATGTTGACTATGGGGAATCTTGGGAATGGATTACATGTATTTTGCATCATCAGATGAGTGTGAGTTTTGGGGGGCCAGGGGTGGAATGTTATGGTTTGGATGTGAGGTATCCCTCAAAAGCTCATATGTGAGACATTGCAAGAAGATTCAGTGAAGAAATGATCGGGTTACAAGAGCATTAACCCAGTCAGTGAATTAATCACCTGATGGGATTAATCGAGTGGTAACTGAAAGCTGGGGTGTGACTAGAGGAGATGGGACATTGTGGGCATGGCTTTGGGGTATGTATTGTAACTGGCAAATTGAGTCTCTCTGCTTTCTGATCATCATGTGAGTTGCTTCCCTCTGCCACGTTCTTCCACCATGATGTCCTGTCTCAACTTGAGCCCCAAGGAATGGAGCCTGCTGTCTGTGGACTGAGACCTCTGAAACAGTGAGCTCCCAAATAAACTCTTCCTACTCTATAATTGTGCTGGTCAGGTCTTTTAGTCACAGCGGTGAAAAAGCTGACTAATACAGAACTGTATTTAACTTTAGTCCCCTAAAGAAAAAATGAAGCACTGTGCACTGCAAGAAATGGAGTGTGCGAACACCGACTAGATTTACTTAAAGTCCTAAACCAGATTGGTTTCCATTGATGGGATAAAACACACACACACACACACACACACACGGGGAATCTACAGCACAGTAGACCCATTTCTCCTGTCATGTCATAAAGAAACTTTGTCAAGACTACCAATCTCTCACCTTTCCCTGTCTTGGTTTATTACTTCCAGTCGAAGGATAAGTGGAGTTTTCACAGAGCAGCAAAGAACATGTTTTTCAGTTAGCCAACATTATATAGTCTAAAAATCTCAAGTCTTAAAAGAATTCATGGGACTAATTTTATCAATAACTCTATTCATAAAAATCTACAAGAGAGTTCTAAGTAAATGCTCCAGATTCTTTATCCAGTTAGCATCTAGGAATAAAAATAGCAAATGAATAGCGGTCTGTTTTGTGACTAATATGAGTCATGATTTGGCATGTTTATGTTAACCTTTTGTATTTGTGGTGAGATTTAGGAGCCACTGGAGTCTTTTTTTAAAGTTAGATGAGTATAGAAAAATCATGATCATATCATATCTGTATTTACCACTGGTTTACTCCTTGCTCGGATTCTACTTATAACTTGGACTTGGTGGATGTATTGCAAGGATGAAAGACTAGAAAATAAGATCATGATTTGACTTAATCCTCCTTATTGTGATGGCCAGCTTTCTTTGTCATTGAAGACAAAACATGTTTCAAGATATAAATTCATTCAAAGCCATGTAGGGATTGAACTACATGCAGGTAGGTAGTAAAGGCATGTGCACAGAAACATAAAGCTAGGAAACCAAAATTAGAGATGTGTAAATTATATGATTAGTGACACAATGGAGTGATTCTTTCATAGGCCATGTTAGCCATGTGAGTAGTATAGGGCAACAGTTCTCAAAGTGTAAGCAGAATCACTTGGAGAGGGCTTTATTTAAACAGGTGCCACACCCCTACCTTAAGAGTCTTAGATTTAGTAGTAGGTCTGAGGCAGGCATTTCTATCAGGTTCTTAAGTGATGCTGATGCTGATCCTACTGGTCCAGAGACTATACTTTCAAAAGTGCTTTAAGGGAAAAAGAAAATGTAGATGTGGGAGCAGGTTTGGGAAAACATGTTCACAAGGTAAGTTGAAGGCATATAATTATATCAAGAAAAATTGGTTTTATATCACTGGTTCTCAAAATGATGTAAAAGTCTGAGATTGAGGAACATTGTTTTAAACAAAAGCAATGACTTGGATGTTTTGTTTCATAAGTAATATGTGGCAAATGGAAACGTGTTAGTTTAAGGGGAGTATGGATACTGATTTATAGAGGGACTTGCTTTTTCTAGTCTCATCCACCTTTATTTGATTACTCAGTGGGGTAACATGAAAAGTTAGGCAGGTTGCCAAATGAAAAGTGTTTTCTTTAGTAGAGTTCTTACTCTCAGGCTATAAGTGCATTATGAGGATTATCTCATTTAATCTTCACAAGAACCTCATGTGGAAAGGCCATTTTGCAGATGAGGAGACTCGGCTCAGAAAGGATAAGAAATTTCTGTACAGTTATGCAATATGGGTGAAGCTGGGATTTGAACGTGGGGAGTCTAACTCCAGAGCTTGTGTGCTTAATCTGATGTTAAATGGCATTCCTGAACTTCAGAACCTACTCAGGATGCAGTGGAGAGTATGAGGTGCACTCGGTGGTACTTGATTGTGAGACTATCTCAATGTTGGCTACTAAGGAAATAGTAAAAAAAACTTGCAAACCAATTTTACTCCTGTTTTCACTGGGAATCTGCCGCATGCATTAGGAAGTTTGCCACAATAAGCAGTGCAAAGCAAAGTTGTCAGGAAAAACAAAGCAAAACAAAACCCTCCAGCTTGAAGAATTTAGGTCAAACAATCATTTTTCAATATTCACAGATTTTTCGCCTGAATTGGGCTACTGTAAGGAATTATAGGTGCTTTTTCTCTAGGGCCCTTTAAAAAGAGGGGGGAGAAAGAGTGTAACTTTTTAGGTATCCTATAACAATGCATTACAGAGTCCAGTTTATGATTTCCCACTCAGATTCCTGGCATTCCTTAAAAAGCCCAAAGGTAATCAAGACCTCCCAATCCTTAGCTCTCACTAATGAAATTGTTTACCTCATTAATATAGTCAAGGATGTTTTGTCCATTCCTGTTGTGTTTCAGATACTATTTTCAAAGTTCAGTATATGGGAGTGAACAAAACAAAGCCCATGGAACAAAGCAGCTCATGGAGCCTGTATTCTAGTAAGAGGAGACAGACAAAAGCCAATTAAGTAAACATACTATACATTAGAAGAGGTAAGTAACATAAAGAAAATAAAAATAGTGATGGAAGAAGGTGTTGGGGTAGGCTAGCCACCCATATATATCCACATCCTAATCCTTGGAACCTGTGAACACATTATATTGCATAGCAAGGAGAAATTAGGTTTGCAAATGGAATAAAGGCTACTAATCAGCTCTTCTTAATATAAGAAAATAATCCTGGATTATCCAAATAATTACAAGGGTTCTTTAAATATGGAAAAGGGAGTCAGGTGTGTCAGTATCAGAATGACCCTGTGAGAAAGGTTCAACTCCTTGTTCCTAGCTTTGAAGATGGAGGCAGAGAACCATACCAAGAAATGTGAACAGTCACTAGAAACGGGAAAATGCAAGGAAATACCCATTCTCTTCTCCAGCTGCAAAAACGAAACAAGCATGCTGACACCTGCGTTTTAGTCTGGTAAAATCCACATCAGATTTCTAACCTCCAGAACTGTAAGATAATACATTAGGATTGTTTTAAACCACTGAATTTCTGGTAATTTGTTAAAGCATCAATAGGAAACTATACTAGGGTTCTCTAAAGAAAGAAAAATCAATAGGATGTGTGTGTGTAAAGATTTATTATAAGGACTTGGCTCACGTGAGTGGAGACTGAGAATTCCCAAGGTCTGCAGTTGAGAAGCTGGAGATCCACAGGAGCCAGTGGTTTTCCAGTATGAGTCTAAAGACCAGAGAAGCAGGAGAACTGATGGTATAAGTTCCAGTCCAAACACTGGTAGGTTTAAGAACCAAGAAGAGCCAGTATTTTATTTCATATCTGAAGGCAGGGAAACACTAATGTTCTAGCTTTAGGGCAGTCAGGCAGGGGGAGTTCCCTCATATGAACAAAGTCAGCCTTTCTGTTCTATTCATGTCTTCAGCTATTGAGCAAAGACCTGAAAGAATGAGAGAGTGAGCCATGTGTTTATATCCAGGAAAAATCTAGCTAGAGGAAAGAGCAACTACAAGGCTGTCAATTGGGAGAGTTTAAATATTAGAGGATCAACAGCAAGGTCAACATAACTAGACTGTAACCAAAAGCAGTGAGAAGTAAGAGGTAAGGTGGAGGGATGAGGTAAAGAAGGGGTGGAAGGGAAAAATTGGGGCCCTTTAGCCAATTGTAAAGATGTTGATGTCATTTCCAGTAAGATGGGGAAACCACTATAGAGTTTTAAGCAGTGGAGTGATGCGACCAGACTTACTTTTTGAAAAAGATCACTGCCAAAGAATAGACTATTCTGAGATAAGAGTAAATGTGTGGTGACCAGTGAGGAGGCTATTATGGTAATAAGTGAGAGATGATGGTGGTTTGGGGTTAGAATGGTAGCAGTGGAAATTATGAGAAGTGGTAGGATTCTGGCTAAATTTCTAAGAGCCATCAGATTTTCTTTTTGAAGAGTATAAACAGGGAATCAAATACCATGGTTTCAGGCTTGAGCAGCTGGGTTAATAGAGGTGCCAGAGACTGAGAATGCTGAGGGAGAACCTAGCTTGACAAAGAAAGAGTTGGGAGTTTTGGTATCTCACGGTAAGCTTGAGACACCTATGAATATAGTCGTGTCTGCATTTTGAGTATGAGTCTTTAACTCAGGAGGGATTGACTGAGCCTAGAAATTCAAGTTTAGTCTTGACATTGGATGAGAGCAACTAAAGAGTGTGTATAGGTAGACAAAATAATGAGGCTGTTATTTAAAAAGTACTTAAAAGCCAGCCATGGCAGGGAGGAAATGAATTGCCACAGTATTTTAAAAAATGGCCAAAGTTCCTGTGAGGAAAAATATATTCTCATTTCTGTAAAAGTTCAGCCCCATATGTGTCCTTAATGCTGAATGCCTACAATAATCATAGCTAATATTTGCTGATCTGTTAATATGTGTCAGGTACAAGACCTAAATGTTACTTACATATACTAACTTGTAACTGTCACAACAGCCCTATAAAGTGGGTAATGTTGTTATCTCCATTTTGCATGAAAAAAAAACTAATTTTCACTATCATCAAAATTCCCTACAAAATTATGACTATTTTGTAAATGTGTATTTTATAATTCTCAAATATTTTTTGTTCTCAACAGTCCTGTGAAATGGATAAGGAACATAGTAGTACAATTTTATAGATAAGATCAATGAGAGACAAAGAGGTTGTGATATATCCTAGGTCACAAAACTAGTGAAGAGTGTAGCTGGAACTCACACCCAATTCTACTGACTTCAAGCCAATTTTGCTTAACTTTCACTGCCCAATAGAACTTCCTGTGATGATGGAAATGTTCTACATCTATTCTTTTTCAATACGGTAGTCACTCAGCATGTGGCTATGGAACACTTGAAACATGGCTAGTGAAACTAAGCAACTGATTGTCATTAAATTTAAATGTGTATATGGCCATTTGTGACAAGTAAATAATATAATGGACCGTATGGCTTGGAAATATTTATATCATTAACAAAGGAAGATTATAAGAAATATTACTAAGGTACCTCCTTATTACTACATCATAGATAGACGAATTTTTCCAACTATATCAAAGATGAATGATGAATTTTTCCAACTATATCAAAGACGGTTAATCTTATATTGTACTATTTCAAAATATAGAAAAGGATGGTATGCTGTCCAGTTTGATGAGGTAAAATAAGGTATTTAACCTGAAACTCAAAATAACGTCACAACAAATTAAAATTTCAGGCTGATGATAACAAATGAATATCAGCCATTCTTGGCAAAGCACATAATGAAAGGATTCAACACAATCATCAAACATAATTATCAGCTTGAAATTGTTACAACAGGATGGTTAATTGAGTAGACAAAATAATCTTTGGTATATAGAAAAAATTGAAAGCTAAAAGTACAATGTATGATACACACAAAATTTAGGTAAATCACCAGTGTTTACTTCAGGCTTATTAGGCATTTGCATATCCTCCTCTCCTTAAGTTTAGAATGGATCTAGCAACTCTCTTTTAACAAATACAATTTGGCAAAAATGATGGGATGTCACTTCTGAGATTAAGATACAAAAATTGACTTCTACCTTGCTCTCTTTCTCACATGTTTACACTGAAGAACTGAGGGTGACCTCTGGTCAACAACTAGGAAGAAACAGACTTCACAAAGTTGTCAAGTCCTTCCAGCAACCACATGAGTGAGCTTTAAAGCAAATCCTTTCTTAACATAGCTTTCAAATGAAACTATAGCCCTAGACAACATCATGATTTCCAGCTTAAAAGACACTTGAAGGCAGAGACATTCAGCTAAGCCATAACGAGTTTCTTTATCTGCAGAAACTGTGAGATATTGTGTTAAGCCCTTAAGTTTTAGTGTAATTTTTTCTTTTTTGTACTAGGGATTGAACCGAGGGGCACTCCACCACTGAGCCACATCCCCAGCCCTATTTTTTGTATTTTATTTAGAGACAGAGTCTCACTTTGTTGCTTAGGGTCTCACTAAGTTGCTGAGGCTGGCTTTGATCCTCCTGCCTCAGTCTCCCAAATGCTGGGATTACAGGCGTGCGCCACCATACCCGACTTAGTGTAATTTTTTTTTTTTTTGGAACCAGGAATTGAACTCAGGGACACTTGGCCACTGAGCCACATCCCCAGCCCTATTTTGTATTTTATTTATTTATTTATTTATTTATTTATTTATTGAACACAAATGGAGTACAGCTATTGTTTCACTGGTTGTATGTATTTTATTTAAAGACAGGGTCTCACTGAGTTGCTAAGAGCCTCGCTAAGTTGCTGAGGCTGGCTTTGAACTCGCGATCCTCCTGACTCAGCCTCCCAAGTCGCTTGGATTACAGGCATGCACCACCACGCCCAGCTTAGTGTAATTTTTATACAGCAATAAATAACGAATATACCAGGGAAATCAAAGGTGTATTAGATTTAGCTCTGCACCATTAGGGAGCTTCTTTTCTAGTGGGAGATAATTCATGAGGCCGTATACAAAGTAGATTATTTTATAGAAAAATGCACTGCATATCTAACCATCAAAAATTCATTTTAAAGCCAGGTGCAGTGGGGGCATACCTGTAATCCCAGTAACTTGGGAGTCTGAGGCAGGTGGATCACATGTTTGAAGCTAGTTTGGGCAATTTATCGAGACCCTGTCTCAAAACAGAAAGGGATGGAGATGTAGCTTATTGGTAGGGCACCTCTGGGTTCAATCCCTAGTACCAAAAAAAAAAAAAGCATTTCAGGGTCCCATTATGTACCTCTCAAAATTCAAAGAAAAAAATGACAGAGCTATTGTATACATGCATATTGCTGAAAGCCCCAAATTTGTCCTTTCTGACAAGTAAAATTGAAGAAGTAAAAAGAAAAAAAAGTAGTGTTTCACAATTTTTCCAATGATTCAATTGGGGGGAAAATATACTTTAAAATACCCAAATCATGTTTGTACGTGGAGGGATAATTTTTTCATTGATTAATGTTGTGCAACAAATAATGCTAAACAATGGGAACATTTTAAATACTTAACGGTTGATTAAAGATATTCATCTGATTCTGCAACTTAATGTGATGCAGTAACAGAAAAACACAAAAAAGACAATAACTTAAATATGACTTTTTTTCTCCATAGTAGTCAGAGACTCAAGTCTCCTATCGTGTTGTTTTGTTATCCTGAAAATGTCACCTCATGGTCCAAGATAGCTATTTAAACTGCCGCCATTCCATCCATATTTCAAGCAGATAAAGTTTTAGACTTCCTAAAATACAAACATGACACTCCCATTCATATCTCATTGGTTAGAATCTAGTCATATGGCTAGGGGAAGGTGAAAGTGTTAACTTTTAGTTAGGTGCCTGGCCTCCCCAAATAAAATAATATTTTGTCATTAAGGAACAAGGGAAGAATGGATATTGGGGTAGGAAAATCAGATTTTGCCATAAGCTCATACGTATTAAGTCTATGGACTGAGCTGATAAGTGGAGAGTTGCATAGTGACTTTAGCATTTATGAAGGGGGTCTCCTCAGAGATTGTAAATATCTTGAATCTATAAAAATAAAAATGTTAATTTTAATGGATGACTATTTCTGGTCAAATCACTTACTATGCTTAGTCTCCTGACACAAATAAATCCCTTTCCAATTTCATTGTTTCCTTGATAACCCTTTTTCGCAAATATTATTTTTTCTTATTTAGTAAGAGTGCTACCCATATAAACAATGAGTAGAAAGATTTTAAAAAGGTGGGAGTGCTAGGTGTTTTTTCAGTGGATGGGTGACTTGCTCTTGTATAATTCAAAAATTTATATCTGAGCAAAATGACTAATTACTACTTCTTATACTTTCAGGTTGCTCATTTTAAAGTTGAAACATACTGATTATATTCACATGTATACACTGCAAAAAATCAAAAATAATTTGAAGAATTATACAGAAGCATAACATTCATTAAGTTGTTTATTTTCTATAAAATAATTTACAGTTACTAAAAAACAATGGCATGTTTGGGTACACAAAGGACCGGGAACTTCACTGAATATTTTCTTTTACATTGTCATTGAATAGATGTTGCTCTGGACCACAGGAAGACAGTGCAGGATGTAGAGAATAAGAACACTGCTGCTACTCTTCCCTGACTCTATCTAGGGCTACAATATAGACAAATAGAGTGGGACTTAGTAAACAGGCATCGTGGCTCTTCCTTTACCATCACAAAGGACCATGTGGCTGCAACTCAAAAGGCCTGCTAAAAATAGCCAAATGTGTCATTTTAAAGTAGTTAGGCTGGCACCAGATCCAGGCTAGGTTGGAGTTGGCAGTGCTCTAACACAAGGCAAAACATCGTCAGCAAAGCCTTTATATCCTAAGGAATAAATAAGAGAGGCGATGTGCTTGACTGGCCACCGTAATCTCTTGAAAGTCTCATGTGAAGAGAGGCGTGGGTCATTGTCTGTTCCTTTGGATATCTCCTGCACTCATTCTGCTGGTGGCCATGCTGCTCACAATGCTTACTGAAGCTGCCCCACTGTGATGTAGAGGAGCTGGTTGGATAGGTATTAGAAAAAGTGACTAATGCCTTTTCATGGCCTTTGACATGATGTTCCAGAATGGGATTAGTGTCATTGTGCTTTTTTCCCCAAAGATGATTAAGTTTATTTAGGAATAGCAGAACACTGCAATGGGAATACATGTGTCAAAGGAAAATATGAGTATAGTCTATGAGGATAAGATAAGGGAAAGTTCTTACAGCAAAATAAGCAGGACTTATAAGATACTCTAAAACTGTAATCTTTTTTTTTCTTTTTCTGTGGTGCTGGGAATTGAACCCAGGGCCTTGTGCTTGCAAAGCAAGTACTCCACCAACTGAGCTTTATCCCCAGCCTTGAAACTGTAATCTTGACTACAAGTATTGATGACAATGGTAGTATCGGTCTAAGGTTGAACAGTCATTGGAAAGATATCCTCATAGAAGTATATTCTGTGTAAGGTTGCAGTGGTTTTTGTGCAAGGTTGTGGTTCTGTCAAAATATTTCATGAATTGATTTTTTTATCAGGCATCCATCAACAGATCAATCGGTGAAGAAAATTTGATGCACAACACATATATACAATGGTATCTTACACAGCCATAAAAAGAAAAACAAAATTGCCATTTGCAGATAAATGGATGGAACTGGAGAACAATATTATATTAAGTGAAATAATCCAGACTCAGAAAGTCAAGGGTCATGTGTTTTCTCTCATGTGTTAGACAAAAGGAATAAAAAATAAGATCTCAGGAAAATAGAAGGGAGATCAGTAAAGTGGAGAAAGAAGGTCAGGGTAGGGAAGAGGAAAGGGAAAAGGAGGTACTGGGAAATTAAATCAATCAAATTATGTGCATGTATAAATATATCACAATGAATTCCAGTATTATGCATAATTATAATAGATTTAATTTTTGGAAGTTGTTGAATTACCTGCTTTTTATACTGCTCTTTCTGAAAGTCATCTTCAAATATTTTGAGCTTCAAATGAGAGATAGAATAAATCAGATAAAAGATGTTTTAAGAAGATTACCCATACACATATCTACTAGAAGACCTTTGATAAAAAATTTTTAACAAACTTTTTTTTTGTTTTGGTACCAGTACTTGAACCCAGGCGTGCTTATTCACTGAGCTACCACATCCCCAGCCCATTTATTTTTTATATTTTTATTTTTGAGACAGGGTCTCGCTAAGTTTCTCAGGGCTTGCAAAGTTGCTGAGGCTGGCTTTGAACTTATGATCCTCATGCCCTGGCCTCCCAGGTATCTAGGATTACAGGTGTGTGCCACTGCACCTGATTTTTTGTAATAACCTTTTTTGTTTATAGCAGTTTTAGGTTTATAGAAAAATGAGCAAAAGGTACACTATGCCTATATATTCCTGTATCCCCTCTATTTTGCGCTATTATAACATCTTGAATTAGTATGACACATTGTTATAATTAATGAGTCAATATTGATACTTTACTATTAACTAAAATCCATAGTTCACATTAGGATTTACTCTGTGTTGTACATTCTATGAGCTTTGACAAATAGTGATATGTTCCTACCAGCATCATCCAGAATAGTTTGCTCTAATAATCACCCATGTTCTATCTATTCATCCCTTCTTCTCTCCCTCCAATCCAATTCCCTGACAACTTCTATTCTTTTTACTGTCTTCATAATTTTGCCTTTTATAGAGTGTCATATAGTTGGGATCATATGGTAGAATAAAGTTTCTACATTGTGGGCCTAGACAGAAAGAGGTTCATCCCCTGCATAACCCTCAATGTAAAACAAGCTCTTTTCCTCCCTGAAGTACCTACATAACTGTTTCCTATTTTGGAAAAAAAATGAAAACCTCCCTCTCTAGATTCTACATGCTTCCTCAGGTAATATCCTATTTATCTCCTTTTCATAGCCAAAGTTTTTAGTTTTCTCCACTCCCATTTACTCCTCAACATACTTCTGACTTCTTTCTTCTCTGTTGCAACAAAACAGCTCTTTTTAAGATCATCAGTGTCATTCAGACATCCATGTTATGAAATCCAATTGACACATTTCAGTATTCATCTCACCTGACAATTAAAATAATATCCAGCACCAATAGCCACTCCTATTTAGAATACTTTCCTCCCTTATCTTTCCTTATAGCACAATTGTCCCCAACTCTTTGGCTGCTCATCTCAGTATCCTTTTCAAAAAAGAAGAGGCTTATTTTCTTCTCACTCTATATTATCTACCTAGACAATTTTTTTAAATTTTTTAATCAATTTTTATTTGTTCAAATTAGTTGTACACGACAGTAGAATGCATTTATACGTTTTGATAGATCACACATAAATGGAGTATAATTCCTCATTTTTCTGATTGTACATATTGTAGGATCACATAAGTCATGTAGTCACATATGTAAATGAGGTAATAATGTCTGATTCACTGTACTATTTTTCCTACCCCCATATATCCCTTCCCTTCCCTTCACTCCCCTCTACCTAATCTAAAATAACTCTATTCTTCCCTAGCCTACCCCTTTATGGCGAATTAGCATCAGCATATCAGAGAAAACATTTGGCCTTTGGTTTTTCAGGTTTGGCTTATTTCTCTAGACAAATTTAAAGGCTTCAAAATCCATCATATGCCAAGTCCTCCATCTGCCTATATAATACATGCAAAAGCTCACATCACATCTCCACTAGGATCATTTTCAAGGCATTTCATATTTACTGAGTCTAAAAAGAAACATGCAATCATCCCCTCAATTCTTAATATCAAAGGATCACGCATGTTTGCACATTCGATCGTATAGGTTTACCATTATGAACCAGAGTCTGAGGTGGGGGACAGGGATGCTTATTAAATGTTTTACAATTCTTTGCAGCATTGGGATAGCAAGTGGGAGATGAAATGTGGTTGAGGTGAATTACTAATGTGTTATATTGATTTTCCTATAGTCTGACAGGATGGGGCATGAGTGGGAGTACTCAGAGTCACACTATGCATAAGAAACTTTTCACAGCCTACTTAGAGTCAATATTTTACGTTGAATGGAGAAACTTGATCACTTTGTAGGTTTCTCTATGTCTATTGTTTGTACCCCTAATATTTCTGACACAAAATATGTGGCTTCTTTTTAATTTAAGGAAAATCAAGAAATATGACATTTCTTATATAGTTAACTATGTAGAATAGGATTCATACTTGCCATATAATTACATATTCATTAATATGATTAATTGATTAAAATCAATTTCTTGCACTTACCTGTATGCTTCATGAATGCAGGAATTATGCCTGTTTGCTTGTTACTGTATCTTCAGGCTAGTGTAGTACCTGGCAAGTAGTAGGTTCTCAATAAATATTTGTTTCATTTATGGATGAGTGCTCTGTACCATCTGTTATATGTAATAATATGCACTAAATAGTCTGTTTCACCATTATTCTTTACCCAAACATATGCCTCCATGGAAAGAAAAGTTTCAATTAGGCAGATCTGACTCAAGAATGAATAATACTAGGCATATTGTCAGATTATTTTGTTAGCCATGACAGATATAGGTAGAAACCAGACCTGTTCTTTCAAAAGAGTCATTTGTTGCTTCATCTCCTCCTTCTTAAGTAGTTTGTAATTTTTAGCCTTGATTCACTCCTGGTCCTTGTGCTTTTATCAGATAGTTTCAAAAAATTATGTCTTTTCAAAATCAGAGCCAAAAACACAATAGTGAGAGTTGTCAAGGCAGGGCTATAGAAATAAATTAACATTTGAGTGTGTAATGTTTGGAGGGTTACAAAAAGCAAGGATGACAGGGTGTGTGTTTTAGTTTGGATCTGGAATATTCTCCATAGGCTCATGTGTTGAAGGCTCTGTCCCCAGTTACTAGCACCTTTGGGAAGTGGTGGAAATTTGAGGAGGTGAGGCCTAGTTGAAGGATGTAGGTCACTGGTAGCATGCCGTTGAAAGATATATTTAGTCCCCAGATTCATTCTCCCACATGGCCCCCTGCACCCTCCTTCCTGGCTCCCATTTGATAAGCAGCTTTGCTCCTCTATGCTCTTCAACCACGATGTACAGTCTCACACAGGCCCAGAAGCAGTGGAACCATCTGACCATGCACCAAAACCTCTGAAATTGTGAGCCAAAATAAATGTTTCCACCTTCAAGTTGTTTTTCTCAGGTATTTTGTCATAGTGATGAAAATCTGACTACCACAGTGTTTTCAGAGATAACTCAGCAACATGGCTAGTACTGCAATCCCTTATGAAGCGTAGGAAGCAGACAGACTAAAGAATGAGTAACTGTTGAAAGCTTTATCCTAGCAGGCAGAAGTCAGAAAGGAACTGGGGTTGTGGGTGTGATGGACTGACTATTTGTGTCTCCTTAAGTAGGTCATGACTTACTCTAAACAAAAGCACCAGAATTTTGTTGTGATTAAATTACCAAGCATTTCAAGGATCAACTGATCTTCTATATCACTTACCTATTGTTCTGGTTTGGGGCCTTCTTTTGGTTCTGTACTATCCTGTTGGCCTTGCCCTGTCAGAAAGAAGTGCTAATTGTCCCAGCTCTTGGAAGTGGTGCAGTCCTGGATGTTCTACCCAAGTATCTTGTGTTTCCACCAAGGATTATCCTTTGTGCCCTTTCCAAGCAGCAAGAATGGAAAAACTTCATACCATCTAGTGGACAGGTAAACAGCACTGGGGATTCTAAGGAAATGGAGCATTTCTATGTCATTTTTCCAACTCATGGAGGTCCATAGAATCATGGATTCAAATTCAAATTTCAACTCCACTACTCTTATACTATGGGATTCTGCCTAATTTTTATATCTCTCTGCAGTTTAGTGAAACATTTTTCTATAAATTTTTTTCTGGGTATCTAAAACCCATTTTCTACTCTTTCTTATAGACACTTTTCATTGTGTCAGGCAAGGTAGATAGCTGTCAGTATTTGGTGCATATATGTGTATCAGAATGTGAGAGTTTTATAAACCCCTTAACAAATGCACACACATACACACAACATTTATGATAATTGTATAGTAATAACAGAGTTTTATAGTATTTTAAATAATATCCCAGAGCCAAGTATATTAGAAGACTCTCTTCTGATTGACTAAGGAAACAATATCCTCTATCCCATTCCTCCTATTGTGGAACTGGCGTCTATCTTCTCACTGCCAAACAGGAAGAGCCAGAAAAGTGACTAGATTGTAGAATGAGAGAGTAGTGATCAATCAAAAGGCAGTGTGATTGCCAAATAATGGGTCTGGCTGCTCCCTGTAGGAGAGAACAGTTAAGATGAGAGACAAGTTGTTGAGGCAGAGAAGATGAATTTATTTGAAAAGCCAGTTGAGTGAGAAGAAGGAGGACAGTCATCCAAATTCCATGTTGATCCTTGGGTCAGTGACTGGTTTTTAAAGGGGAGTTTTAAGGAAGTGGGAACAAAAAGGTGCAAATAAAATCCATAAGTTATTCTTGAGTTGAGACCACAGGTGTCCCAAAGGTGCTAGCAACTGGGGACAGAGCCTTCAACACATGAGCCTATGGAGAATATTCCAGATCCAAACTAAAACACACACCCTGTCATCCTTGCTTTTTGTAACCCTCCAAACATTACACACTCAAATGTTAATTTATTTCTATAGCCCTGCCTTGACAACTCTCACTATTGTGTTTTTGGCTCTGATTTTGAAAAGACATTCAGTTGATGCTATTTTACCTCCTGAGGTTTCTGTAATTCAGTTTCATGTTAGCATAGATGACCATTTTAAGTTATACGTTAACAGACCATACAGTTTCTGCTACCTACATGAAAGAATACAGGTTGTTTTTAAGACTACCCACTCTGTTCCATAATATTACCAATAAACTGTTAAGTTTTGGCATGCCTCTATCTTCTGGGGATAACAGATGTTTTAATATGTAGTTAATGCTGATACAATAACACTTGTCTCAGACATAAATTCTATAGATTGTGCCTTATGTATGGAGAATGGTGATCTAACCATAGCCTTATTGCCCTGGGTGAACAAGATGGGATTGTTATCTGGAAAGGTTGTTCTGTTACTGAAATCTTGGTCCTTGTCCCCAATGCCAATCTAATAATGAGGACATAGTTTTGAGAAAAAGGGAAAAGAAGTTTTATTGCTTTGGTAGCAAAGGAGAAAAACAAGGGACTCCTGTCCCAAAGACTGTGATTCTGCCCATCCAGGGGAAGTGGAGGGTTTTTAAAGAGGTGATTCAAAGGCTACTCTCCATGTGTTCTCTTTCTGGAGTTGTAATTCATTTGTTAATTTTGGAGACAGTCATTTCTTAGATCTTCTTTCTGGTGCCATACCCAAGCCTGAATTATTTGTTCCTGTGCTCAAGAACACATAACTCTCCCTAGGATGGGGAAGAAAGGTAATACTGTTTTCCCTGAGAGAAAGAGAAATTAGAGAGGGGGAGAAATTAGAGGGGGAGGGAGAGGGAACTGAAAGAAACATGTCCTTTTAAAAATAAGTCACAGTGGCTGAGCAGCAAGGGCTATATTCAAAGCATAAAGCGAATCACAGTTACAGTTTCTTTAATGTATGCTTTTGGGTAATTTGAACAGAGGCAGTTATATGATAGGAAAGAAGATAAGGAGAAACATTTCACAAGCAAATATGTGATCTCATTTTATTTCCACAAGAATCCTATAAGGCAGGCGTCTTAAATATTTCCCATTTTACAGATGAAGAAATAGCGGCCCAGAGAGGCAAAGGAGCTTGCCCAAGGTCACACTGCCAGAAAGTGAAATTCTAAATCATATCTTTCTAAATCCAACACCTGTGTTATTTCTGCTATACTCTTTGGCATAACAGTATAGACAGGTAATGGTTAAGAAAGGAACTCTGGAACTGGATTGCCTAAGAATGAAATAGATGTGGGATACTGGCAAATTGCATCTCTTGATCTCAGTGTCATTGTCTTAAAACAGGAGCAATAACAGTACCTACCTCCTAGGGTAGTTTGAAGCTTAAAAGAGTTACAAATAAAAAAGAAGAAAGA
>JAJEJO010048895.1:706376-814907 GCA_020662805.1 Glaucomys volans | reverse complement strand
GAGGAGGAGGAGGAGGAGGAGGAGGAGGAGGAGGAGGAGGAGGAAGAAGAAATAAAACAAGATTAAAAGAGTTAAACACAAGAAAGCTGTGCCTGGAGCAAGCACATTAGCTATTTAGTGTTATCTTACAGTGCTTTGGAGCCTCAGCCCTCAGGGTATACTGATGGCACAAAGTTCCCATACTTCTAGTTTTCATCCTCCCATACATGGCCTGGGGCCTGTTTGGCAAGACTTAACTACTGCTAAAAGAACTAAGGCAGTTTCCTAGTGGCCTGCCATGAAACTTAAGCTTTTATTGAACAGATGATATCATCCAATTGGCTTTTAATGTTATTCAGCTCAACCTCTTGAGAGAAGGAACTTTTAATGCTATGGGGTCACTGACATTTATAGAGTAAAATATTAAATGGATATTTTGGACATAAAACAGCTTGATTTTTAAAGGATACATTTATATTTTAAAAATTCAAATAGTGCATAACAGCAAATTAAAAACAGGTCTCCCTCCCAATTCAGTCCTACAACTATTTTTATCTCTCAGAGTTTCAGAATCTAGTCTCTGGCCATTAACAGATAGTTTGCTGAGGAATGTGACAAATTCTGTCCACTTAGGAAAGGCAGAACTGCAGGTAAATTGCTTCTTGGAAAAGAAAGCATATGGGGGTCTACACAGTAAGCCCATTCTACAGAATTTTCTTAAACTTATGTTCCCACTATCCTTATCTGTCTATCCCCTAATATTTTTTCCCTTGAGGACTTTGAGTCCTAAGTTCTATTACAGTGTTTGGGCACCAACTTATTCTGACTACTTCCTGCTGAGGGAGGGTGAAGTTAGGGGAAAGTGACTAAAGCCCTGATTTAGTCAGGCTTTAGTTTCACCTGATCCCTATCAGGTGATCTAGCCATAGCCTTACTACCCTGGGTGAACAAGATGGGACTGTTTTCAGGTGTGGCATTGAGAGTTAAGGGTATTTAGCATCAGGACAGTCCAGAGGTCCGTGGAGGCAGTTGGTGGTTGACTGGAGGAGTATACACAGGGCAGGCATCATGCTAAGACAACAATAAATAAGACAGCAAAGCATTATTTTTTGCAAACAATTAGCATGAAAGCAATCAGTATTATCAGCTGGTCTCTGAAAACCATATAGATGGCAACTTATTAAAGCTTTAGGTGGGGATTCACATGTTACTAATCTGTGAGTGGAGACTAGTTAAGGATTTGGAAACATTAGCAGAGTTGTTAGAAACACATACACAACATTTAATTTTCATAATATCCCAGATGTCCTCATGAGCTGTAGTTATCTAATGCCATCTGATTTTTGTAATGCCTTTTTATTCACATTACCTTTATTTCTGTCAGTTAGGGCTCAATAATCATACTAGCAGACACAGATCATGCCTGCCTATGTAGAAGGTTAGGAAGATTTGCAGGTCTCAAATTGACTCAAAAGCCTGTGACTCTGACAGTATCTTTTGTTAGTTATCAGACACTCCTGTCTATGAACCCTTCTTTTATAGCCTCTAGCTTTACTTATTTTTGCTGGGGCTGACACAAGTGTACATTTTAAGTTATAGTAAAAGAACTATTATCTTTCCTTTATCTTTTTTAGTTTCAGACCCTTTCTTAAATTTATATTCTGAAATAACCCTTATGAATGTTATCTATGTATTTAATTTACACAACAAATTTCATCCCAGGAGAGGGATCAGACAATATAGCATATACAAAAACTGTGCCTTAATCTTTTTTTTTCCAGGTTGCACTCAAGAGGTTGGAAAGGATATTTCTGAGCCTGAAGTCTCCCTTATCATTATCAGGAAGTCATCAAGGGAGAATGCAGATCTGCAACATCCTTAAAAGGTCTAGGACCTGGTTTAGTTGGCCTTTTTAGATCCCCTCCTTCTCTCTCTCCTCTCTTCTCTAGCATTAGGGAGAAATTTAGCAGAATTCCAGAAAACAAGAACAGATGAAACAACTATTCAAGTACCACAGCAGCTTGTATTTAAAGGTGACACTTTTTTTTCCCATGTTTCACCCAGTGTCAGTGTCACAAGACAGACAAAGGAGGGGTGTTTCAAACAAAATACCTACTTGGCTGCATGCCTTAAGGGGGCTTGGGCACTTCTTGACTGAAGGCTTACCAGTGTAAACCCTGGGCCTTTTAAGAGGTAGAGTTATAGCATGTGAATCACCATTATGCCATGAAATCACCACAGAACCACATGTTAGTTCTCACTTAGACTGCATAGCACAAATCTGTGGAACCACAAATAGTTTCACTGTCACTCACATATGCACTCATGAATTTAAAAATTGCCTATCTTGCCTCCCACTTTTCCTGGGAGCTCAGCCTGTACTCAAGCTCTTTTCCCCCCAACTTTTCCTGTAGAGCTGCAGTTTCCACTCCAAAGTACCATAGAGTGTACTAGTGCTCCTCTGAAAGGTGATCAAGCTCTCCTTCTATCCATAGGGATAGGCCTGACTCATATCCTGGGACATTAACTTATCCTGCAGACATCCCTGGTTTCTGGTGAGTTAGTCCTTTCCTCCTTTTAGTTCATTTGGGGCTCAGCCTTTCTAGGGAACCTGGGCACCAACCCAAAGGGAACCCAGAAAACCATCAAGTAGTGTACTCTCCCATCTGCCTTGGTGCACCCCTCCTCTGGTCATACTGAGCCTTGGATCTACCAGCTCAAGGGGCCTGTGTGGTTAGAATCTCACTGAGAGCCTCCAGAAATGTTGTGGAAATCATGTTCAATGAAAGACCAAGCACCACTTGGAGGGTTGGAGAACTCAGGTTTATTTACTCCAGTAGACCCAGATGAACTAGTGCTCTGAAATTCTGGGCCCCAAGCTGAGGTTACACAGGGCTTTTATAGGATTATTTTTAGGAGAGGAAAAGTTTATTTGGGGGTTCATGGTTTTAGATGTCTCAATCTACAGACAATAGGCTCCATTCCTCAGAGCTCAAGGTGAGACTGAACATCATGTCAGAAGAGTATGGCGAGGAAAGCAGCTCACATGGTGATCAGGAAGCAGAAAGAGACTGACTCCACTCACCAGATACAAATACATACCCCATAGCCACACCACCAATGAACTACTTCCTACCAATGAGCTACACCCCCCCCCCAATTCCAGTTTCCACTCAATCCCATTAGGGATTAATTCACTGAGTAGATTAAGTCTATTACCCAATCATTTCTCCTCCAAACTTTCCTGCATGAGCTTTTGGGAGACACCAATCTAAACCATAATATTCCATCACTGGCTCCCAAATGCTTGCACTCATCTGACAATGCAAAATACATGTAGTCCATTCCCAAGAGTCCCCGTAATCTCAGCAGTTCCTAGATTTCTCAAAGTTCAAGTCCAAAGTCTTCTCTGAGGCTCAAGACAATCCTACGTTGTGAGCTCCTGTACAATTAAAGACAATTTACAAATATCCAATATGTAAAGGTTTTTGAGTAAAAATTTCCATTTACAAAAATAGGGGCATAGAAAGAAGGGATAGGACCCACGGAAGACTGAAATCCAGCTGGGCAAATAGGTCCTGTAGTTCTGTGTCTGGCATCTGGAGCACATGCCAAGATGTCCTCTCTAAAGAACTTGTGCAGTTCTACCTTTGCAACCTTGTTAGTTGCAGTCCAAATGACCTTTCTTTTGACTTGTCTTTGCTCAATTTCTGAAGCTTTCCTAGGACTATGTCCCACATTACTGGCATTTCTTAATCTCAGGGGTTTCCATTGCAGCTTTGGCTTCCTCCTCAATTCTCCACACCTTGCCTTCTTATGCAGGGCCTACATGGACTCTGACCCTGCTGCACTTTGCCTGGTCTCCAAGGCAGTCCTTTGAAATCTTGATGGAAGCCTCCATGAACTCCTAATTCCAGCTTCCTGCATTCCTGCAGAACCAGCACCATGTGGTTGATGCCAAGATCTGCTGTCATCTCAAGGAGTAGCCACATCTGCAGCTTCCATGGCTGCAGCAGCCTTTGAGTGTCTGGGTGGCTGAACATGTTGAAAAATCTTCCTAGGCCCCCTTGTCCAAGAAGGGTGCCCCACTGGTCTCTTCTCAAGAGAATTTTCACCATACTCCCTTGAGCTTGGGATGGACGTGGTCTTGCCAGCTCCTGAGGTGCCCTCAAGACATCTTTATTATTGTTTCTGGGCAAAGTCTTTAACATTTCTTTAGCAGCTATAATGTCTTTAACAACTGTATCTTCCTTAGATTCAGTTTTACTCCCACCTGTCAAGTCCAAGTTTTTAAATATTTCTGCTTGGCTTTCTGCTTCTGAATATCACAATAAATTTGACTAAAAGCCACCAGCAATATCCATGCCATCACCTAAATTCTATGCTGCCTAGACATTTCTTCTGCCAGATTAAGAAGTCCATCACTTTTAAAATCAGCCTCACAGAAGTCTGAGGACACAGGCAAAATGCAGACAACTTAGCCAGAATGACCATGAATGACCTCTAGTCCAATTACCAATAGTGTCCTCCTTTTCCTCTAAGCCCAATTGAGCACTTCCTTCACTGTCCACAGTCCTGTTGGCATTGTGATTTCCTGAGCTTTCACCAGAATAAGCCATTAAGCTCTCATTACAACTATCTAAAGCATTCCCAGCTTGCACTGCTAAACATCTCAAAATTCCTCCCACCAATTGCAAAATGCTGAAAAAAACTTAAGAACCCACAGTTAGGTTAGTCACAGCCATGATCCCAGTTCTCAGTAGCAATTTCTATTTTAGTCAACTTTTTGGAGGAGATTTGAGGAGGAAGACATTTTCACTACTGTAACTGAAGGACTGGACCAGTACAATTGTAGAGGAGGAAAGGTTTATTTGAGGACTCACATTTTCAGATGTCTTAGTCCATAGAAGGCTGGCTCCATTCGTCAGAGTTCGAGGTGATGGAGTGTGGCATAAGGAAGCAGCTCACATGGTGATCAGGAAGCAGAGAAAGTTTTAATAGGAAATTTGACACCATTTCTTAACCATTACAACATTGGTAGGTTTGAATTTTTGACCTATATGACCGAAGATCATGCATAGGAATTCTTGTGATAAGCTGTTTGCAGGTGCAGAACAAAGGCAGTGAAATGCCTGCAAGTGTATTTTGAAGTGCCCTTCACTATAGGCAGTAGTTCCTCAAAATAACTAAGTTTATATCACTAAGAGCTATAAAAAAATCTGGCACAGAAATGTTACAATTAAAATGAGTGTTTAAGTAACACTCTTACAGAGGCCAATAATTAAATAACACAGAGACCAAAGCTATAAAGTAATATTTTCTTCTTCAGTTAGGGGATTGTCAGGGAAAGTTCTTTATGGTGTTACCTTCATTTGTGCAACCAGGTGTTTTTCAGGAATTCATTCCCTGACAAAATTTCCTTTCTTTGAATGATGATGGAGTATTTTATGGGGATTTTTTGCATGATAATGGAGTATTATCTGGGGTTTAGGTCAGGCTGAGTCTGAGTGACCTTGAGGTGACTCTTGTTCTAAGATGGAGGATGTGTTTCAAAATGGCATTGCCTGTATCAAGTTCTTTCTACTGTTACAGGGCTGGGGCCTTCTGGGAAACTGAAGCAGCACAAAGAACCCCCCACCTTCAAACCCTGATACCTGCAATCGAGTCAAAAATATTTCAGACATGTTCCTCAGCATAACAGTCATGAGTTTATTGAAGGCATTGGAAAAGGGAAAGGACATACTCTGAAGGGAGAAAGGGAGTCCTCTCAGAAAGGTGAGAGACAGCCGGGCATGGTGGTGCATGCCTGTAATCCAAGCCACTCGGGAGGCTGAGTCAGGAGGATCATGAGTTCAAAGCCAGCCTCAGAAACTTAGTGAGACCCTAAGCAACTCAGTGAGACCCTGTCTTTAAATAAAAAATACAAAAAAAAATAGGGTTGGGGATGTGGTTCAGTGGCCGAGTGCCCCTGAGCCTGAGTTCAATCCCTGGTTCAAAAAAAAAAAAAAAAAAAAAAAAAAAAAAGAAAGAAAGAAAGGTGAGAGACAGTGTACCTCTCCTGAAATCCAGTTTTATTAGGGATACCAGAGAAGTTTCCTGAGAGTCCCACCCAGGTCCACCTCTTGACTTTTGACTGAGAGCAGAAGGACCTCATACTTCCAAGGCCAAGTCCAAGACTGATGTGACTATCAGTCACCTTGGCCCATAGGTTCTAATTGAAATCTCAACCATAAATTCTTACAGATTTTATGGTCAGGGGGAGTTATCTTTACCTCACTGAGTTTTGGGTTATGGTATGTGAAAAGTATCACAAGCATCTCCTAGTTCAGGGTAACTTGGGTTCCTCTTGTAAACAGTGGTTCACTTTATGCTTTGAATATATCCCTTGCTGTTCTACCACTGGAACTTAGTTTTAAAAGGTCATTTCTTTCTCTTCCTTACTCCCTTCTCTTCCCTAATTTCTCCCCCTCCCTAATCTCAGGGGAAACAGAACTACCTTTTTCCCCACCCTATGCAGATACCTCTCCTTGAGCATGATCAGAGCCCTCCTAGAACAAAGGGCTCTCCAAGAACAAAGGGAAGGCCATGTGGCACAGTATCTATGTGCACATGGCAACTGTTGCAACTCTGTTGCAACTCTATAGTATGGAATACCCAATAGTAATGTATGTTGCCATATAGAGGAAACAACGGGATTAACATGTAAAGGGGAAACTAACAGAGGTTATATAAGGCAATGTCTGGATGCATTTGGGCCTCAGCCTTTGGATGCAAATTGGCTGGGCCAGTGCCCATACTAATAAATGCTGCTTCCTGGCTGAAAGCTTCAGAGTCCCGTTTCTCCGTGCAAGAATCCTGCAATATGAACACACACCCATCACAGGAATGAAGTAATTCACATTTGGGGATGGCACCAGAAGATCTCAGAAATGACTCTCCCCCAAATTAAAATGTGAATTAAAACTCTGGACAGAATATGTGGAATGTAACCTTTCAATCACCTCTTTAAAATCCTCTGTTCTCCCTGATGGCAGAATCACAGCCTCTGGGGCAGGAGTTCCTGTGCTTTTCCTTTGCTAGCAAAGCAATAACAGTTTTTCTCTTTTCTCAAAACCGGGTCCTTGTTATTGAATTGGCATTGGTGATAAGGACCAAACTTTTTGGAACCCTCTTAACAACATTATGTTGAGCCTGCATTTCTCCTGCAGATAGTAGGTAGTTTGAAGGGTAATGTGGCATATCCTGGCCACTTAAGCCAGGAAGGGCTGCAGACAAATTGCTTTTTGGAAAAGAATGTGGGGGTCAATACAGTGGGCTAATTTTCTAGAATTATTCCCCTAAACTCATATTCCCACCATTCATATCTGTCTGTCCCTTCTCACTAACAACAAACATTCTTTTTTTTTTTGAACCAGGGATTGAACTCAGGGACACTCGGCCACTGAGCCACATCCCCAGCCCTATTTTGTATTTTATTTAGAGACAGGGTCTCACTGAGTTGCTTAGGGCCTCGCTAAGTTGCTGAGGCTGGCTTTGAACTCGAGATCCTCCTGACTCAGCCTCCCAAGTCGCTTGGATTACAGGCGTGCGCCACCACGCCCGGCCAACAAACATTCTTGCATCAAATATCTTACTAGATATCTGTAGAAAAGTTTCCAGAAGTAAAAGTCAGGTTTTTGAGCTTTTTGTTGTTCTTTTAATTAGGCTAGGAGCTTTGTCAACAGTGAAGTCAACAAAGAGTGTTGAAAAGATTCCAAAAATTCTCCTCTTCACAGAAGAAAAGAATACAATGGCAAAAAAAAATTGTCTAAATCAACTTTTTTGCAACTCTGTAAATTAGTCAAAAGCTTGAAGCAATCTGAAAGCATTTGTACAAATGATTGAATATTAGTAAGAATAGCAACTTCATGGCATTTTAGCCTACCCTGTTTCTTTCTATACCCCCAATCTCAGCTCTAGTGTAGACTTGAAAATCAACAATCACAGTAAAAACCATAACTTGGCAGTATCCAGAGGAATGAAAATTGAGTTGGTATACCTTGAAGGCTCTGTTTCTAGAAAATTGTTATTATTTTAATGCTGGATTTGGGAATTTTTGTTGTTGTTTTTGTAAGCGCAAAAAGGAAAAAATGGGAGGCAGATCTCGATGGATTCAGAGAAGCCTTTCTTCCTTCGCAGAGTAGGGCATCATTCGGGTCCACTTTCCAGATGGAAAATGGCCGTCAGTTACAGGGGGGATCCTGATTTTATAGCGTAGGAGGAGGAGGATGTAATCATTGTGTATGTGCAGTTTTGACCAACAGGGGCCAGCTGTACAGGTTAAAATTAGATGCTGAAGGATGAGTGTTCAAATCTTGCCCAATGTCATTCAGGATTAGGTTGACCTTGGGAAGGTCAAGGTTCAGGGCCTAGCATTCCATATCCACCCTTTTACCCAGGGCCCATTGTTATCAGGAATGCACTGGGAGAGGTTAAATGGTTGATCAGTCTCCTTTCCCTCTTCTCAAGCCACACCGTCCCTTCATTTTACCTGGGGAGTTATTTTATAGGAATTTTATTTTCCATAACCCTTCAAGTACAACCACTTTGGAATGCAGTAGGAGAATTATCCCATTCATAATAGCCTTAAAAATATTTTGGAAGCCAGGCACAGTGGCGCACGCCTGTAATCCCAGCACTTGGGAGGCTGAGGCAGGAGGATTGCAAGTTCAAAGCCAGCCTCAGCAACTTAGCGAGGCCCTAAGCAACTCAATGAGACCCTGTCTCTAAATAAAATACAAAAAAAGGGCTGGGGATGTGGCTCAGTGGTGGAGTGCCCCTGGGTTCAATCTCTGGTACAAAAAAAAAATTTGGAATCAAACTAAAACGAGGTGAAAGACCTCTACAATGAAAACTACAGAATACTAAAGAAAGAGATAGAAAAAGACCTTAGAATATGGAAAGATCTCCCATAGTCTTAGATAGGCAGAATGAATATTGTCAAAATGACCATGATAACAAAGGTGTTATACAAATTTAATGCAATCCCTACTAAAATCCCAATGATATTCTTCACAGAAATAGAAAAAACAATCATAAAATGCATTTGGAACAATTGCCAGAGCAATTCTTAGCAAGAAGAGTGAATCAGGAAGCATCACAATACCAGGTCTTAAATTATACTACAGAACCATAGCAACTAAACAGTGTGGTATTGGCACCAAAACAGACGTGTAGACCAATGGTACAGAATAGAAGACACAGAGACAAACCCACATAAATACAGTTATCTCATGGTAGACAAAGGTGCCAAAAACATACAATGAAGAAAAGATAGCCTCTTCAACAAATAGTGTTGGGAAAATTGGAAATACATACGTAGCAAAGTATAATATAAAGCTGCACTATTGACCATCCCACCCTTTTGCTGCGGCTATCCCTCCCCCTCCCAGCTTGTCCACCTGCGAATATCCTCAGCAGCCATTGGTCGTCTGCCTACAAACATCCTTGGCAGCCATTGGCTAGAACATCATCAGCCCGGGAAAATGACACCATTCAAAAGAGGCTTCTGCCCTTTTTTTTCTTCTCTCCCTCAGCCCTAAGAGCAGACACACTGATCATCTGTCTTTCTCCCTCTCTTACTCTCACTCTTTCTCTCACTGCCTATCTCACCCACTCTCTCACTCTAGCTCCCATGCTCTCTCTCATTCTCTCTGTCTCTCTTTCTCTCTCTCTCTTCAGGGCAGACACTGTTTGTCTGCCTAATAAAATCCCTTGCATGAGTTCGCATGTCTGGAGTGATTTTTCTGGGCACTTTTCACCTTTCACAAAGTGAAATTAAACCCCTATTTCTCACCCTGCACAATACTCAACTCAAAGTGGATCAAGAACTTTGACACTAGAACAGAGACCCTGCACCTAATAGAAGTAAAAGTAGGCCCAAATCTTCACCATGGCAGCTTAGGACCTGACTTTTTTAACAAGATCCCTAAAGCACAAAAAGTAAAATCAAGAATCAACAAATGGGATGGAATCCAACAAAAAAGCTTTTTCTCAGCAAAGGAAACAAACATTAACGTGAAGAGAGAGCCTACAGAATGGGAGAAAACCTTTACCACTTGAACCAAAGATAGAGCATTAATATCCAGGCCATATAAAGAACTCAAAAATCTTAACACCAAAAATAGAAATAACCCAATCAATAAATGGGTAAGGAGCTGAACAGACACTTCACAGAAAAAAAAGTACATTCAGTCAACAAATATGTGAAAAAAATGCTCAACATCTCAAGTAATTAGTGAAATGCAAATCAAAACTATACTGAGATTTCATCTCATTCCAGTCAGAATGGTAAATATCAAGAATACAAGCAACAATAAATGTTCGTGAGGATGTGGGGGAAGAGGTACACTCATACATTGCTGGTGGGGTTGCAAATTCATGTGACTACACTGGAAAGCATTATGGAGATTCCTCAGAAAACTTGGGATGGAATCAATACTTGACCCAGCTATCCCACTCCTTGGTATATACCCAAAGGACTTAAAATCAGCAAACTACAGTGATGCAGCCACATCAATTTTATAGCAGCTCAGTTCACAATAACTAAACTATGGAACCAACCTAAGTGCCCCACAACAGATGAATGGATAATGAACATGTGGTATATATACACAATGGATTATTACTCAGCCTTAAAGAAAAATAAAATTATGGCATTTGCTAGTAAATGGATGGAGCTGAAGAATATTATGCTAAGTGAAATAAGCCAGCCGGGTGTGGTGGCGCACGCCTATAATCCCAGCACTTGGGAGGCTGAGGCAGGAAAATCGCGAGTTCAAAGCCAGCCTCAGCAACTTAGCGAGGTCCTAAGCAACTCAGTGAGGCCCTGTCTCTAAATAAAAAACACACAATAGGGCTGGGGATGTAGCTCAATGATGGAGTGCCCCTGGGTTCAATCCTCAGTACCAAAAAAAAAAAAAAAAGAAAAAGAAAAAGAAAGAAAATAAGCCAATATCAAAGAACAAAAGGCCAAGTGTTTTCTCTGATATGTGGATGCTAATTCACAATAAGGGGAATGGCTAGAGAAGAATAGATGTACTTTGGACTAGACAGAGTGGAGTGAAAGTAAGGGAGGAGGTATGGGGATAGGAAATATAGTAGAATGAATCAAACATTATTACCTTAGTTGCATACATGATTACATGACCAGTGTGTAACTCTACATCACGTGCAACCAGAAGAATGAGAATTTGTACTCCATTTATGTATGATGTGTCAAAATATATTCTACTGTCATGTAGAAATTAGAAAAAATACTAGCAATGGATCCACCATATGACTCAGCTATGTCCCCACTCCTTGGTGTATATCCAAGAACTTAAATTATCATACTAGAATGACACAGGCATATCAATGTTTATAGCAGCACAATTCACAAGAGACAAGTTATGGAACCAGCCCAGATGCCTGTCAAAAGACAAATGGATAAAGAAATATGTGGCATGTATACACATTTGAGGTTGCTTAGCCATAAAGAAGAATGAAATTATGGCATTTTGGTGGTAAATGGATGGAACTGGAGAATATCATGCTAAGTGAAATAAGACAGACTCAAAGTCAAGGGTTGAATGTTTTTTCATATGTGGAAGATAGAAATAAGGTAATTTTTAAAAAGGGGGAATTTCATGAAAATAGAAGGGAGATCAATGGAATAGAGGAAGGGGTTCAAGGGGGAGGCAGGAGGAATAGAAAGGGGGGGAACTTCAGCTTGAAATTGATCAATTTATGGTACACACATATATGAATATAGGATAGAATTCCACCTTCACTTATAAAGCTCCAATTTAAATAAATAAATATATGAAATACCAGTTGATTAGATAAAGGGGAACAGGGAGAGGAAGGAGGGGATGATAAGTGAGAGTACTATGAATACATTTTTCTATTGGATATTCAGCAAAAAAAAAAAAACCTCACAGGCAGTAGTTGAATATTAAGCTGCCTGAAGCACTGGATTACAGTTGGGAGAAATAATAAGCTAACCAAATAACTTAGAAAAGAAAATTTGGGGACTGAGGTGCCCACAGTTGGCTTTGAAAATCTCTAACATATTTTGGGAATCTAAAAGTCTACGTGTATGCTCATTGTTGTGCACATGCTTACTAAAGACCTGAGATGACCCTAAATTCTCATCTCCCACTGACCTTGAGAATCAGCTAAATGATGAAGTCAAGACTTAAACTACCTGAGTCTTAAAGCATGCCCCAATATACACAGGGAACTACTTGAAAAAACTGGAAGATTGTTGATTCTAAGAATTTAAGGAAATCCTTGTCTAAATATTTGCTGACAATTAAAATGATAGGTCAGAAAATTTAAGGGGTACACATGATAGAAAATATAGGCTTTACAGAACTAGTTCAGTAAAGTTACTAAGTAAAAAAATGGCTACGACAAACTGCAGATGTAAAAAGAATATGATTTTCAGATAAGCTGTATTATTTAAAATGTGCCTTTTTCAACAAAAATATAAGGCATGCAAATTGAATAAGAAAGTCTAACCTAAACACAGGAAAAAATGCAGTCATTACAAATGTTTCATAAAATGAGAGTAAATCAACTCTTCAAAATATGTTAAAAACTAAAGAAAACCATACTTGAAGAAGTAAAGTATGAAAACTTTTGTCTCACCAAAGACAACATCAGAAGGGATACAAATTATAATAAAAACAGAAATTATGGAATACAATAAGAGAAACATAAAATTCATTTAAGATTGGCTCAAAAGCAGATTTGAACACACAGTAGAACAAAAACTTCAATGAACTTGCAGACACGTCAATTCAGATTATTCATTCTGATAAACAGAAAGAAAAAGACAAAGTCAACAGAGTCGTAGATACCAGTAAGGTATCAATATGCATATTGGAAGTATCAAAAGGTGAGGATAGAGAAAAGGGAGCAGAAAGAATATTTGAAGAAATAATGACTGAAAATTTTTCCAGTTTGATGATTGACAATAATAAGCACAACAAACTTCAAGTAAAAAAAATCCAAGAGATCCTTATCTAGACACACAATAATCTATTAAATTCCAAAGACAGATGACCTTGAAAGCAAGGAGAAAATGGATACTTATAAAGTTAGCAATTAATTTGCCTCAAAAACCATGGAAACTAGAATTTAGTGGGTAACAAACTCAGTGCAGAAAGAAAGAGACGAGAGTACTATATCTTGCAAGACTATTCTTCAAATATGAAAGAAAAATTATGACATTCTCAAATAAGTGAAAACTGAGAGAATTCTTCAGTAGTATACCTGCTGCACAAGAAATGCCTTAGGGAATCCTTCAGGCTGAAATGAAAGGATAATAGATACACATTAGTTTCAAGTGCATATAGAATATTCTGCATAATAGACCAGAAGCTAGGCCACGATATAAGCCTCAATGTTACCCAGTATTTGTGAAGTCATGAGAAAGAGATAAAGCTGGGCAAATAGGAAAATGGGTCCCTTGTAACAGTGGTCCACTTCACCTTTTGAATACAGCTCTGTGGCTTATTTCTAAAAGGGACATGTTTTCCTTTTCCTCCTCTTTCCCCCTAAATTGGGGGCAAGGAACAAGATTTCCTTGAGTTATCTGTGCTCCACAGGAAGGAGATGTCTGCCAGAGGATCTAGGAAGTGAATATCTCCCAAATTAACAAGTGAATCCTAACACTCCATCAGAGCAACCTGAGACTCCAGGTCAGGGCACACCTGGAATGTGGCTTTTGAATAGCTCCTTTAAATGCCCTCTGTTTGGACCTGGGGTCGTGGTTCTGTGGTAGAGTGCTTGCCTAGCATGTGTGAGGCACTGGGTTGGATCCTCAGCACCACATATAAATAAATGAATAAAATAAAAGACTATCAACATCTAAAAAACTATTTTTTTTAAAGAAGCCCTCTGTTTTCCCTGAAGGGCAGAATCATGGCCTCAGGGACAGGAGTCCTCTGTGTTTCTCCTTTGCTAGCAAAGCAATGAAACAACTTTTTTCCTTTTTCTCAAAACCATGTCCTCATTATTAAATTGGCATAAATTGGCATTGGGGACAGGATGGAGCTTTCAGTTACACCCTGGATAACTTCCTGGGCCCCAGAGCATAAAGAATAGCTACAGGTTTTTGCTAAGAAACTTGGGAAAAGTTTATTTTTAAATCATGACACATGTGACCTGGAGTTCACAACTCTCTGATGAAGAAAAAGTACCTGATCAATATTTTGATTGGACTAAAGGCTACATTAATACCTTGTGGACCCTGAGTGCCTTACACAGGATTAGGCAAGGGGGCGACTTCCTTAAACCTATAGGTCCATATAAACTCCTAGACAGTAGTCATCTGCTGGCATCCCTATCTTTAGACTCCTCGCTCTTTGGGAGCTCTGGTTTCTTTCTTTTTTTAAACTATTTTTCTATTTAGTTATATATGGCATCAAATGCATTTCAATTCATTGTTCACAAATGGAGTACAATTTTTCATTTCTCTGGTTGTACACAAAATAAATAATACCACTGTTTAATGGTGATGAGTTCAGCTTCCTCAGATGTTGAAGTATAATATCAGAGAAGCACACCAAGGCAAGCATATATTAAGCAGATTTTATTTAAAAGTAATAATAAAGACTTCTCCCGGGAGGGAGAAGGGAACCATGGCAGATGTTCTAGAGTCCCCAAAAGTGAGTGCACCCTACCTCTTTTATAGATTAGGGTCTTCTTTGTTCTGTTCTCTGCCCCTTATCTCTCTTTCTCCCTACATGACTAGGCCCAGGAGTTGCTGATGACATGGCAAAAAAGGTGAGAAGCAGATGGCAGGGGAAAGAGCCACAGGGAGGATTCAGGCAGGTAAGGATCCAGGGGGAATTAATTACCAATTCCCTACCTGCAGCCTTTTTGGGGGAGGGGTAGTTAGGCAGGTAACTTGGTGATCAAAAGGGCACTGGAGACACTGTCATTCCAATCTCCCAGGGGTGGTCTCCAAATTCCCAGATTCAGATGGCCTTCATTCCTTGATTGGACCAGATTCCCTGTTCTCCACTAACTCCCTGTCCACAATTCTGGCTTCATAAAGTCACACCATTCGTGCAATCATACATATATACAGGGTAATGATGTCTGTCTCATTCCATCATCTTTCCCACTCCCCTGCCCCTCCCCCCTCATTTCCTTCTGAACAATCCAAAATTCCTCCATTCTTCCCTTAACCCCCCACGCCTCTATTACCTATCATCATCCACTAATCAGAGAAAACATTTGGCTTTGGTTTGGGGGGATTGACTTATTTTCCTTAGCATGATATATTCCAACTCCAACCTTTTACCTGCAAATGCTATAATTTCACTCTTCATTAAGGCTGAGTAATGCCACAGTATCTTTTTCCATTCATCTACTGAAGGACATCTATGTTGGTGAATTGAGCTACTATAAACATTGTTGTGGCTGCATCACTGTAGTATACTGATTTTAAATTCTTTGAGTAAAGGACGAGGAGTGGGATCGCTCGGTCAAATGGTGGTTCTGAAGCCAGAATTGGACAGGCAGTTAGTGTAGAAATCAGGGGTTCTGGTCAAATTGAGGAATGGAGACCATCAGAGTCTGGGAAGTTGGAGATGCCCCTGGGAGATTGGAATGTCAGTGTCTACAGAGCCCTTTTGATCACCAAGGTTACCTGCTTAACTGCCCCTCCCCAAAAGTTGCAGGCAGGGAGTTGCTAATTAATGCCTCCAGGGCCCCCACCTGAATCTCTAGGTGGCCCTTCCCCCTGCCATTTGCATCTCACCTTTTTGCTGTGTCACCACTGCCATATGGGCAGGAAGGAGAGATAAGGGTCAGAGGAAGGGTCAGAACAAAAAGACCCTAATCTATAAATGATGTAGGGTGTGTTCACTTCTTGGGGATTCCAGAACAACAGCCAATGGCCTCCCTTCTCCCTCCTGGGATAAATTTGTATTACTACTTTTAAATAAAACCTGTTTAATAAAAGACATTCTAATTGGGGTAAGATGAAATCTTAAGGTGGTTTTCATTTGCATTTCTCTTATAACTAGGGATGTTGAATAATTTTTTATAAATCTGTTGATTGCTTGTAGATCTTATTCTGTAAAGTGTCTGTTCATTTCCTTGGCCCATTTATTGATTGGGTTATTACTAGTCTTGGTGTAAATATTTTTGTGTATTTTGTAGAATACAGGCAACAACAGGTGTTGGCGAGGATGTGGGGAAAAGGGTACACTCATACATTGCTGGTGGGATTGCAAGTTGGTGCAGTCACTCTGGAAAGCAGTGTGGAGATTCCTAAGAAAACTTGGAATGTATCCACCATTTGACCCAGCTATCCCACTCCTTGGCCTATAACCAAAGGACCTAAAATCAGATTACTACAGTGATGCAGCCACATCAATGTTCATAGCTGCTCAATTCACAATAGCTAGATTGTGGAACCAACCTAGATGCCCTTCAATAGATGAATGGATAAAGAAACTGTGGTATATATACACAATGGAATATTACTCGGTCATAAAGAAGAATAAAATTATGGCATTTGTAGGTAAATGGATGATGTTGGAGACTGTCATGCTAAGTGAGATTAGCCATTCCCAAAAATCCAAAGGCTGAATGATCTCTCTGATAAGTGAATGATGATGCATAATGTTGGGTGGAAGGGAGGCAAGAATGGAGGAAGGATAGATAGCATAGAGGGAAGGGAGGAGGGTGGTCAGGTGGGGGAGCAAGAATAATAACAGAATGAGACAGACATCATTGTCCTGTGTCCATGTATGAATGCACAGATGGTGTGACTCTACTTTGTGTACAACCAGAGAAAAAATAGGTGTACTCCATTTGTGTTCAATGGATCAATATTAAATGAATACAAAAAAATAAAATAATTTAAAAAATTTTAAAAAACCCTGCTTAATATGCTTGCATTAGTGTGATTCTCTGGTGTTATACTTCAACACCGGAGGAAGCAGAACTCGTCACTGGTATGCGGTGGTATCATTTCCATTCCATGTTTTCTAAGGAATCTTCAGAATGTTTTTCTGAGTGGTTGCACCAATTTGCAGGCCCACCAGCAATGTATGAGGGTACTTTTCCCCCACATCCTCGCCAACATTTATTGTTGCTTGTATTCTTGATCATTGCCATCCTGATTGGTGTGAGATGAAATCTAGTTTTGATTTGCTTTTCTCCAATTACTAGAGATGTTGAATATTTTTTCATATGTTTGTTGATTGCTTGTGTATCTTCTTCTGTGAAGTGTCTGCTCAGTTCCTTAGCCTATTTATTGATTGGGTTACTTATTTTTTGGTGTTAAGTTTTTGAGTTCTTTACGAATTCTGGAGATTAGTGCTCTATCTGAAGTGCATGTGGTAAACAATTTCTCCCACTCTATAGGCTCTCTCTTCACGTTATTGATTGTTTCCTTTGCAGAGAAAAAGCTTTTTAGTTTGAATCCATCCCATTTATTGATTCTTGATTTTATGTCTTGCACTTTGGGAGTCATGATAAGGAAGTCTGGTTCTAGGCCAACGAGATGAAGATTTGAGCCTACTTTTTCTTCTATTTGGTGCAGGGTCTTTGGTTTAATTCCTGTAATTCCGAGGTCCTTGATCCATTTTGAGTTGAGTTTTGTGCAGGGTGAGAGACAGGGGTTTAATTTCATTTTGCTGCATGTGAATTTCAGGTTTTCCCAGCATAATTTGTTAAAGAGGTTATCTTTTCTCCATTGTATGTTTTTGGCACCTATGTCTAGTATGAGATATCTATATTTATGTGGATTTGTCTCTCTCTTCTGTTCTATACCATAGGTCCACCTGCTTATATTGGTGCCAATAACTCATGCTGTTTTTTTTTTTTTTTTTTTTTTTTTTTTTTTTTTGAACCAGGGATTGAACTCAGGGACACTTGGCCACTGAGCCACATCCCCAGCCCTATTTTGTATTTTATTTAGAGACAGGGTCTCACTGAGTTGCTAAGGGCCTCACTAAGTTGCTGAGGCTGGCTTTGAACTCGAAATCCTCCTGACTCAGCCTCCCAAGTCGCTTGGATTACAGGTGTGCGCCACCACGCCCGGCTCTCATGCTGTTTTTATTACTATTGCTCTGTACTATAGTTTGAGGTCTGGTATTGTGATACCTCCTGCTTCACTCTTCCTGCTAAGGATTGCTTTGGCCATTCTGGGTTTCTTATTTTTCCAAATGAATTTCATGATTGCTTTCTCTATTTCTATGAGGTGTGTCATTGGGGTTTTAATTGGAATTGCATTGAATCTGTATAACACTTTTTGTAGTATTGTCATTGTGACAATATTACTTCTGCCTATCCAAGAACATGGGAGATCTTTCCATCTTCTAAGGTTTTTCTTTAATTTCTTTCTTGCCTGTTCTGTAGTTTTCACTGTAGAGGTCTTTCACCTCTTTCATTTGATTGTTTCCCAAGTATTTTACATTTTAAGGCTATTGTGAGTGGGGTAGTTTTCCTACTTTCTCTTTCAGAAGATTCATCACTTATGAATAGAAATGCATTAGATTTGTGAGTGTTGATTTTATATCCTGCTACTTTGCTAAGTTTATTTATGAGTTCTGGAAGCTTTCTGGTGAAATTTTTGGATCCTCTAAATATAGAATCTTGTTGTCGGCAAATACTGATAGTTTGAGGAATTCTTTTCCTTTCGTATCCCTTTAATTTCTTTCATCTTTCTAATTCCTCTGACTAGAGTTTCAAAGACTATGTTGAATGGAAATGGTGAAAGAGGGCCTCCCTGTCTTGTTTCATTTATTAGGGGAAATGCTTTCAATTTTTCTCCATTTAGAATGATGTTGGGGCCGGGCGTGGTGGCGCACGCTTGTAATCCAAGCGACTTGGGAGGCTGAGTCAGGAGGATCGTGAGTTCAAAGCCAGCCTCAGCAACTTAGCGAGGCCCTAAGCAACTCAGTGAGACCGTGTCTCTAAATAAAATACAAAATAGGGCTGGGGATGTGGCTCAGTGGCTGAGTGTCCCTGAGTTCAATCCCTGGTTCAAAAAAAAAAAAAAAAAAAAAAAAGTAGAATGATGTTGGCGTTGTGCTTAGCATAGATATCCTTTACAATATTGAGGTATATTCCTAGTTTTTCTAGTGTTTTGAATATGAAGGGGTGCTGTATTTTATCAAATGCCTTTTGTGCATCTATTGAATTCATCATATGATTCTTAACTTTAAATCAATTGATGTGAAGAATTACATTTATTGTTTTCCAGATGTTGAACCAACCTTGCGTCCCTGGAGTGAAACATACTTGATCATGGTGCAATATCTTTTTAACATGTTTTTGTATGTGATTTTCCAGAATTTTGATAAGAATTTTTGCATCTATGCTCATCAGGGATGTTGGTCTGAAGTTTTCTTTCCTTGATGTGTCTTTGTCTGATTTTGTTCTCAGGGTGATAGTACCCTCATACAATGAGTTTGGAAGGGTTCCCTCCTTTTCTATTTCATGGAATACTTTGAGGAGTATTGGTATTAGTTCTTTGAGGGTCTTGTAGAACTTGGCCGAGAATTCATCTCATCCCAGTCTTTTCTTCATTGGTAGGCTTTTGATGGCATCTTCTGTTAGGTCGTATTGGGCGCCTGCAGGGGGAGGGAGCACAGTCACCTAGCAACACACTGTGCCAGAAGTGACCAATGAGGCACACCTGCTGACCCTGACGTCCACCTTGGGTCCACCTTTTCCTGGGCAGAACCCCTTGACCCCCTTCCTCTGTATAAAAACCCTGAGCAGCCAAAGCCACGTGCGATTTCTCCTGGCTCTCCCACCCCGACTTTCACCCCCGGGGGGCTAGAGTTTTCGCCCGGGACACACATTCCAATAAAATCAAGCTACCACTATTGTCTGACTCCGGCGAGCGCACTCTTTTCGCCCACCTCCGCCTTTGGGACCTCTACCTGCCGAGGCCCCGCGCTCACCCTTTCTTGAGTTTTACATCTTCTATTTCATTGCTTGAATTTGATCTTTTCAAATTTTGTATGTCCTGATTCGGTTTGGTTGGATTGTATGTCTCTAGAAATTTATCAGTGTCTTAGAGATTTTCTATTTTGTTGGAGTATATGTTTTCAAAGTAGCTTCTAATTAACTTTTGTATCCATAGTGTCCATCCATGATATTTCCTTTTTCATAATGAATTTTAATAATTTGAGTTTTCTCTCTCCTTGTATGGCTGTTTATCAATTTCGTTTATTTTTTCAAGGAACCAACTGCTTTTTGGCAATTTTTTGACTTGTTTCTTTTCATTTTGTTCAATTTCATTTATTTCAGGTCTGATTTTAATTATTTCCTGTCTTCTACTAGTTTTGGTGTTGATCTGTTTTTCTTTGGCTAGGGCTTTGAGATGTAATGTGAGGTCATTTATTTATTGACTTTTTATTCTTTTAATGAATGAGCTCAATGCAATGAATTTTTCTCTTATCAGTGCTTTCATACTGTCCCACAGAATTTGGTATGTTGTATCTTTGTTCTCATTTACCCTTAAGAATTATTTTATGTCCTTTCTTTTGTATTCTGCTATTCATGAATCATTCAATAGCATATTATTTAGTCTCCAGGTGTTGGAGTAGTTTCTATTTTTTATTTTGTCATTGATTTCTAATTTCATTCCATTATGATCTGATAGAATGCAGGGTAGTATCACATTTTTGTATTTGCTAAGAGTTGCTTTGTGGTAAAAGATATGGTGTATTTTAGAGAAGGATTCATGTGCTGCTGAGAAAAAAAAAGTATATTCACTTGTTAATCAATGGAATATTCTATATATGTCTGTTAAGTCTAAATTATTGATTGCATTATTGAGTTCTATGGTTTCTTTGTTCAGTTTTAGTTTGAAAGGTCTATCCAGTGGTGAGAGGGATGTGTTAAAATCACCTAGTATTATTGTGTTGTGGTCTATTTGATTCCTGAAATTCAGAAGGGTTTGTTTGATGTACCTAGGTGATCCATTGTTTGGGACATAAATATTTACAATTGTTTTGTCTTGTTGACTTATGATTTCCTTAATCAATGTGAAATGTGCTCCTTTATCCTTTCTAACTTTGGCTTGAATTCCACTTTATCTGATATGAGGATGGAAACCCCTGCTTTTTTACTGAGTCTGTGTGTGTGATTTTTTTTTACCATCCTTTCACCTTCAGTACTTGGATGTCTTTTCCTATGAGATGAGTCTCTTGAAGGCAGCACATTGTTGGGTCTTGTTTTAAAATCCAATCTGCTAGTCTATGTCTCTTGATTAATGAATTTAGGCCACTAACCTTTGGGGTTATTATTGAGATGTGATTTGTATTCTTGGTCATTTTGCCTTATTTTTTGGTTTTTAACTTGACTTGGTTTCTCCTTTGATTGGCTTTTCCTTTAGTGTAGTTCCTCCCTTTGCTGACTTACATTGTTTTTCATTTCCTCCTCATGGAATGTTTTGCTGAGAATGTTCTGTAGTGCAGGCTTTATATTTGTAAATTCTTTTAACTTTTGTTTATCCTGGAAGATTTCTTTATTTTGTCATCAAATCTGAAGTTTGGTTTTGCTGGATATAAGATTCTTGATTGGCATCCATTTTCTTTCAGAGCTGGATATATATTGTTCCAGGACCTCCTAACTTTTAGGGTCTGGTTTGAGAAATCTGCTGATATCCGAATCAGTTTCCTCCTATGTGTAAGCTGATACTTTTATCTTGCAGCCTTTAAAATCCTTTCCTTATTTTTTATGCCTGGCATTTTCATTATGATGTGCCTTGGTGTTGATCTATTGTAGTTTTGTACATTTGGTGTCCTGTAAGCCTCTTGTATTTGATTTTCCATTTCATTCTTCAGATGTGGGACATTTTATGATATTATTTCATTGAATAAATTGTCCATTCCTTTGGTTTGTATCTCTATGACTTCCTCAATCCCAATAATTCTTGATAATGGACTTCTAGTCTCCAGCAGGTGTCCAAAGATGGAAGCTGCCCCAACTTTAGTTTAGATGGAACTAGCTCAGGTGTTTAGAAATGAGGTAGAAGCATTTTTTTCTCTATAATAAAGTTTTAAAGTTATACTTGCACAGGTAATAACAATCTTGTAATTTTTTGGTAATATGGTGAGTTACTGGCACCGCATTCATATATGCAATATAAGTTTGATATAAGGTACAGAGTTAGTTTACTGTTTATTTAATGGGTAAAACTGTGTTCAGATTGTGGAGTCAGACTGCCAGGATTAGAATTCTAGCTTCTCCCTACATCATTAACTGTGTGACTCAGATAAATTTGTTTACCTTTCTATTCCTCAGTTTCCTTTGCTCTAAGGATAATTAAGAGTAGGTGCTTCATGAGGTTAACCTGAATTAACACATTAGTATTTATAAAGCTTACAGAATAGCTCTTGACATGTAGTTTATGCTAAAAAAAAGTCACACAATGCTCTACTTTTCATTCAACCTACTTTTGGATACTTTTACTGGGAGCATGAATGAAAACTGATGGAAATTTCTTTTTTTGTCTGTGTGTATTCACACAAGCAGATGTATAGTAGATCTTCCATCTGAACCAAAGTCAACAAACAGGCACCTGACATGCCTTCAGTGAAGAATATGTGGCTAAAGCAGCTATCCGGGCTGGAGTTGTAGCTCATTGGTAGAGTGCTTGCCTAGCATGCATGAAGAGCTGAGTTTGATTCTCAGCACCACATAAAAATAAATAAAGTGAAGATGTTGTGTTCATTTAAACTAAAAATAAAAGAAAATAAAATAAAAAATAAAGAAGCTATCAAGGTGATCACCAAGCCACAATAAATAGTATGCCTGATTATCCTGATTGTTTTCTACATCTCCAAAGAAGTATTCTGATACTCCCAGCCAACCAAAGGTGAAGTACTTGATACCTGGGTTACATAGGCAATAAATTGTGTCTCCAGGGGTGTTGTTGTTATGTCTGATGTAGTAAGGCTATAAAGAAGGTTTTTGGAGCCCTCTACACCTGGTATGTCGGTCCTAAGTGCTCCCGTGGAATTTCCATGCAGGGTCAACTGGCACAGCCCAGAAGAGGGAGACCTCTGCGCGTGGTGAGTGGGTGCAGTGGACACTTGAGTTTCCCACTCAGGGAAGCTCGGCTCAGAGGCTTGTGATCTGCCAAGTCAAGTCCCGCAAGACTTCTGGGTCTGGGAGATAGGCGCAGAGATAGACATCAGGCTCAGAACAGCAAGAGGCCTGAGAACTCTACCCCTGGTACGTCAGCCCTCAGTGCTCCTGTGGGACTTCTGCATGGGAGAACCTGCAAGGAGGACCAGCCCAGAGGCCCAGACATACCCTAGGCTGACCCCAGTCCGTGATCTAGTGTTACTGAAGACTGGGAGGTGAGGTATTGGAAATCTGTTGGGACACCACAAGTCTATATGGGGGAAGCTACAATACCTCAGATTGTCACGGATAGAGGAGAAGATACAGGAACAACATGAGAAAACAGGGGAAGAAAGTATCTCAAACAAACCTAGACGCTACATCAACAGAATACAATGATAGCAGGGCAGAAGAAATGTCAGAAAGGGAGTTCAGAGTGTACATAATTAAAATGACCAGAGAAGCAAATGATGTGATGAGAGAGCAAATGCAGGCAATGAATGATCGCATGAATCAACAGTTAAAAGAACAGTTAAAAGAACAGTTACAGGAAGTTAAAGATCATTTCAATAAAGAGATAGAGATTCTGAAAAAATAAACTGAACTCCTTGAAAGGAAGGAAACAATAAACCAAATTAAAAACTCAATTGACAGCATAACCAACAGGCTAGATCACCTGGAAGACAGGACCTCAGACATTGAAGACAAAATATTTAATCTTGAAAATAAAGTTGACCAAATGGAGAGGATGGTAAGAAGTCATGAACAAAGCCTACAAGAATTATGGGATATCATGAAAAGAACAAATTTGAAAGTTATTGGGATTGAGGAAGGCACAGAGATACAAACCAAAGGAATGAATAATCTATTCAATGAAATAATGTCAGAAAATTTCCCACATCTGAAGAATGAAATGGAAAATCAAATACAAGAGGCTTACAGGACATCAAATGTACAAAACTACAATAGATCAACACCAAGGCATAATATAATGAAAGCACATAGCATACAAAGTAAAGATAGAATTTTAAAGGCTGTGAGAGAAAAGCATCAGATTACATTCAGGGGAAACCAATATGGTTATCAGCAGATTTCTCAACACAGACCCTAAAAGCAAGAAGGGCCTGGCACAACATATTTCAAGCTCTGAAAGAAAATGGATGCCAACAAAGAATTTTATACACAGCAAAACTTACCTTCAGATTTGAAGATGAAATAAAATCTGTTCATGACAAAAAAAAAGCTAAAAGAATTTACAAATAGAAAGCCAGTACTACAGAACATTTTAAACAAAATATTCCATGAGGAAGAAATGAAGAACAACAATGTAAGTCAGTTTACGAATGACCTACCCTAAAGGAATAGCCAAATAAAGGAGAAACCAAGTCAAGTTGAAAACCAAAAATAAGCCAAAATGATCGTGAATACAAATCAAATATCAATAATAACCCTGAATGTTAATGGCCTGAACTCATCAATCAAAAGACATATACTGACAGATTGGATTAAAAAGAAAGATCCAACAATATGCTGCCTCCAAGAGACGCATCTCATAGAAAAAGATACCCAAAGACTAAAGGTGAAAGGATGGGAAGAAAACATACCATGCACACAGACTCAGTAAAAAAGCAGGGGTTTCCATCCTCATTTCAGATATAGTGGACTTCAAGCCAAAATTAGTTAGAAGGTATAAAGAAGGGGATTTCATACTTCTTTAGGGAAATATAAATCAGCAAGACATAACAATCACAAATATTTATGCCCCAAACAATGGTGCATCCATATACATCAATCAAATCCTTCTTAATTCCAGGAACCAAATAGACCAAAACACAATAGACAATAGAATTGGATGACTTTAACACACCTCTCTCACCATTGGACAGATCTTCCAAGCAGAAATTGAAAAAAGAAACCTCAGCACTCAAAAACACAATTGCTAACTTAGACTTAACAGACATATATAGAATATTCCATCCATCAATAAGCAAACACAATTCTTCTCAGCAGCTCATGGATCCTTTTCTAAAACAGACCATATGTTATGCCACAAAGGTACTCTTAGCAAGTACAAAAAGATAGAGATGCTACCTTGTATTCTATCAGACCATAATGGAATGAAATTAGAAATCAATGATAAAATAAAAACCAGAAACCACTCCAACACCTGGAGATTAAGTAATATGCTATTGAATGATGCATGGATAACAGAAGACATTAGGGAGGAAATAAATAAACTCTTAGAGGTCTACAAAAACAAAGATAAAACATATCAAAATCTCTGGGATACTATGAAAGCAGTGCTAAGAAGAAAATTAATTGCTTGGAGCACATTCAATAAAAGAGTGCAATGTCAGCAAATAAAATCCTCACATTACAGCTCAAAGCCCTAGAAAAAGGGGAACAGTTTATCACCAAAAGTAGTAGAAGAAGGAAATAATTAAACTCAGAGCTGAAATCAATGAAATTGAAACACAAGAGACAATTCGTAAAATTGACAAAACAAAAAGTTGGTTCTTTGAAGAAATAAACAAAATTGATAAACCCTCAGCTACACTGATGAAGAGAAGGAGAGAGAAAATTCAAATTACTAAAATTCGTGATGAAAAGGGAAATATCACAACAGACACTATTGAAATACAAAGCATAATTAGAAGCTATTTTGAAAACTTATACTCCAACAAAATAGAAATTCTTGAAGGTATCAACTGGTTCCTAGAGGCATAAGAGCCAGCCAAACTGAATCTATAGGATATACATAATTTAAATAGATCAATTTCAAGCAGTGAAATACAAGAAGTCATCAAGAGCCTACCAACCAAGAAAAGTCCAGGACCAGATGAAATCACAGCTGAATTCTACAAGACCTTCAAAAAAGAGCTCATTTCAATACTCCTCAAAGTATTCCACGAAATAGAAAAGGAGGGAACCCTTCCAAATTCATTCTATGAAGCTGATATCACCCTTATTAAAAAACCAGACAAAGACACATCATGAAAAGAAAATTTCAGACCAATAACCCTAATGAACATAGATGCAAAAATTCTTAACAAAATTTTAGCAAATCTCATAAAAAGTATATTAATAAGATAGTGCACCATGATCAAATGGGTTTCATTCCAGGGATGTAAGGTTGGTTCAATATCTGGAAATCAATAAATGTAATTCATCACATCAACAGACTTAAAGTTAAGAACCACATGATTATTTCAATAGATGCAGAGAAAGCATTTGATAAAATACAGCACCCCTTCATGCTCAAAACACTAGAAAAAATAGGGATAGGAGGAACATTCCTAATCATTGTCAAGGCTATCTATGCTAAGCCTACAGCCTACATCATTCTAAATGGAGAAAAATTGAAATCATTCCCCTTGAAAACTGGAACTATGCAGGGATGCCCTCTTTCACCACTTCTATTCAACATTGTCCTTGAAATGCTAGCCAGAGCAATTAGATAGACCAAAGAAATTAAAGGGATACGAATAGGAAAAGAAGAGCTCGAACTATCCCTTTTTGCTGATGACATGATTCTATATTTAAAGGAGCCGTAAAATTCCACCAGAAAACTTCTGGAACTCATAAATGAATTCGGTAAAGTATTTATGAGCATTAATGCTCATAAATCTAATGCATTTTTATTCATAAGTGATGAATCCTCTGAAAGACAAATTAGGGAAACTACCCCATTAACAATAGCCTCAAAAAAATAAAATATTCGGGAATCAATCCAACAAAAGAGGTGAAAGACTTCTACAATGAGAACTACAGAACATTAAAGAAAGAAATTAAAGAAAATCTTAGAGGATGGAAAGATCTCCCATGTTCTTGGATAGGCAGAATTAATATAGTCAAAATGGCCATACTACCAAAAGCGCTATACAAATTCAATGCAATTCCAATTAAAATCTCAAATGTGGACCTCATAGAAATAGAGCAAGCAATCATGAAATTCATTTGGAGGAATAAGAGACCCAGAATAGCTAAAGCAATTCTTAGCAAGAAGAGCGAAGCAGGAGGTATCACAATACCAGACCTTCAACTATACTACAGAGCAATAGAAACAAAAACAGCATGGTATTGGCACCAAAATAGGCAGGTGGATCAATGGTACAGAATAGAGGACACAGAGACAAACCCACATAAATACAGGTATCTCATACTACACAAAGGCTCCAAAAACATACAATGGATATATGATAGCCTCTTCAACAAATGGTGCTGGGATAACTGGAAATCCATATGCAGCAAAAAGAAATTAACCCCTATCTCTCACCCTGCACAAAACTCAACTTAAAATGGATCAAGAACCTAGGAATTAGACCAGAGACCCTACACCTAATAGAATGAAAAGTAGGTCCCAATCTTCATCATGTGTGCCTAGGACCAGACTTCCTTAACATGACTCCCAAAGCAGAAGAAATACAAGCAGGAATCACTAATTGGGATAGATTCAAACTAAAAAGCTTTTTCTCAGCAAAGGAAGCAGTCATCAATGTGAACAGAGAGCCTACAGAGTGGGAGAAAATCTTTGCCACACAGGAGAGATAGAGCAGTAATCTCCAGAATATATAAACAAATAAAAAAAACCTTACTCCAAGAATACAAATAACCCAATCAATAAATGGGCTAAGGAAATGAGCAGACACTTCACAGAAGAGGATCTACAAGCAATCAACAGATATATGAAAAAATGTTCAACATCTCTAGTAATAAGAGAAATGCAAATCAAAACTACCCTAAGATGTCATCTCACCCCAATTAGAATGTCTATTATCAAGAATACAAGCAACAATAGGTGTTGGTGAGGATGTGGGGAAAAAGGTGCACTCATACATTGCTGGTGGGGTTACAAATTGGTGCAGCCACTCTGGAAAGCAGTATGGAGATTCCTTCAAAAACTCGGAATGGAATCACCATTTGACCCAGCTATCCCTCTCCTTGGCCTATACTCAAAGACTTAAAATCTGCATACTACAGTGATGCAGCCATATCAATGTTTATAGCAACCCAATTCACTATAGCTAGATTTTGGAACCAACCTAGATGCCCTTCAATAGAGGAATGGATAAAGAAACTGTGGTATATATACACAATGGAATATTATTCAGCCACAAAGAATAATAAAATTATGACATTTGCTGGTAAATGGATGGAATTGGAGAAGATCATGTTAAGTGAAATAAGCCAATCCCAAAATACCAAAGGCCGAATGATCTCTCTTATAAGTGGTTGATGACACATAGCGGTAGCGGGGGGAGGCTCAGGAAGAATGGAGAAGGGATGGATTGTATAGAGGAAAATGAGGGGTGGGGAGGGGAAGGGGAAGGAAAGATAATAGAATGAGACAAACATCTATACCCTATGTATATGTATAAATATCCAAATTGTATGATTCTACTTTGTGTACAACCAGAAAAATGATAGTTGTACTCCATTTGTGTACAATCACCTAAAATTAAAAAATAAATTAATTAATTAAAAAATAAAATAATAAAATAGAAGGTTTAAATGTGGGAAAACATATATAGAGTCATAGAGGAGGTGATTGTTAAGCTATATCCAAGGCTTATAAACCCTCTGAAAAGTGTACACTAATCTGTATATAAGTATATTTTATTATTCAGAGAGTTTCCTTATCTTCAGCCAAAATCTCACAGAAATTTGTGTTCCAGAAAGAACCACTGTTCCAGGATATTTATGCTAAAAGTCACAAAGAACAGCTGGATTCCAGTTTCCCTTTTCTTGCCTACAGATTTATCTTTTTTTTTTTTTTTTTTTTTTTGGCCGTGCTGGGGATTGAACCCAGGGCCTTGTGCTTGGGAGGCCAGCACTCTACCAACTGAGCTATATCCCCAGCCCCAGATTTATCATTTTACTTATTTATTTTCTCATGGTATTTACAGAGATAAGGCAAGGGGAGGGAGAGTTGGAGGGAGGAAGGGAGGGAGAGTGGGAGGCAGGAAGAGAGGAAGAGAGAGAGAGATGGGAGGAAAGAGAGAGGGAGATAGAGAAATGTTTCGTCACTAAAAATCAGGGATTTTATTTTTTTGTGTGGTGCTGGGGATTAAACCCAGGGGCCTTGTGCTTGTAGGGCAAGCAGTCTACCCTAGGCAATCAGGGGATTTCATTTAAAAATCCAAATTTTTAACTTTTCTTAAAATTTCAAAAGTGGGTCATATTGGACCCACTCATCTGCATGGCAGCCATTGCTAGAGATGAATAGCAATAGTCCCCCATCAGAAAGGGTACAATCTCTTTAGTTTGACATAATCGTCATTCAGCCCTTTCCACACGTTATTTATCTGGTCCCTGTGGGCACTTGAATTATGACTTCTGATTTAGAGCACTGATGGAATTCAAGAATTTCCCTGAATCCTTGGAGTGGCCATCTCAGAACTCCCCACAGGTTTTACTTTCACATCTTCTCATGCCCTGACAGGACAGTTTGGGGACTTTCCTGGGCAGCTTTACAGGAAATAGAGTCAGACAGAGTGGGTTTATCTGCATCTAGTTTAAGTCTCTCTTGTTATGACAGGGGTTCAACACAGTGTTTCCATATGTTTCTATTTTCTTTTCCTCATCAGGGGAAATCAGCTGAAAACATCAAGCAGTTTGCTTCTCCTGGTGTTCCTCATCTTATCTGTAAGCCAAGGCTGTGGCAGAAGCCAAGGTATCACTGATGGCTCACTGACAGGCTGATAGGATACTTTTGACTTCCAATAAGGTTATCACAAGATGCCTGGCAGGGGCCTGCATGGGATCCTTCCAATCTCAAAGCAAAAGTCATTGCCTACTTCTCAACTTAATAAGCCCCAGTGTCCTTACCCCATATCCCAAAGACTACTCTTCTCCATGATCTAACCTATCGCCAGTAGAATAAAGGAAGTCTCAATTACCATTTAGACCCTGAATGCCCCTTATTATGGTTTGGATGTGAGGTATTCCCCAAAAGCTCACATATAAGACAATATAAGAATGTTCAGAGGCAAAATGATTCGACTATTAGACCTGTGACCTAATCAGTAGATTAATTCTCTTGATGGATTAACTGGGTGGTGACTGTAAGCAGGTAGCATGTGCCTAGAGGAACTAGATCAATGAAGGTGTTACTTTGTGGTTTATATTTTATCCCTGGCACCACCTTGCTCCCTTTGTTTCATTTTATATGTTACCACATGGAGTGACATTACAACATTTCAAGAATGATATTTTGTCAACTTTTCTTTAAGAGATAAAAATAATAGTGTTAGGTACCAGCTAGGAATAAGCAGTGAAGTTTATGGCAAAATCACAAGTGTTCCTTAAGTTACTTTTCCAGTTTTAAAACTACTGATGAGAAAGCAAATGGTGGTAGTTCATTTGTAGAAAATAAACAAAAGCAAAAGGAGCTAATTGGGGAAATACATCAAAAGAAAAGGATTAATGGGACAATCTTTTGACATGGCTCTTTGAGGTTGGTATGAAGTAAGGAGTTATGGCTATAGATTGTCTCCTTATGTCTGGAAGGAAGATTGTTTTAGTAGAGCAAGTATAGTAAGGTAACTTCTGACCCTCCACTGACCCAGTGCCCACATTAGCATGGGATTTACTTGTAAATGAAGCCTCCCTGTGTAGGATGGCCACCATGACAGCCCCAGAAAGGATCAATTATGGTGAAAAACTACCACCTGACATGGAGGAGTTGAAAATCTGATAAAGAGTGCAGACAGTGGTCCACAGCTCTCAAAGCAAGCATCAAACAGTAATAAATTTGGATGGAACATTGTTTCCTTTATCATTCTCTGCTCAGAGATATCTCTCTCTCCCCCTCCCTGAGCCTCACTTTACTTTCACTCTACTTTGACTTTTAACAAAATTCTCTGCATGGTTTTTGGTGTCTAACTTTAAATTTTCTTTTGTCAGAACACAAGAACTGAGGTTTGGAGTTCCAGAGCCTCACTGTCCTCTGACAAGAGCAATTAATAGAATCATTGTTGCATACTTGTCATAGTAGAATATTGTAATAGTAGAACTATCATTACCCACCTGTGAGGACTGATGTAAGTTCCTGGGAGGCAAGTTTGGAGATGGAATGAGCTGATGCCTATTGTAATGAAGGCTGTGGAGAAACAGACTGGAAGAGAGAAGCTGGCCTCCAACAAGGAAGAGACCAAAGCTCCAAGTCACCGAGTGCAAAGGGAATGCTATGAGTCCAACAGTAATCATTGTTCCAAGGTCCAAGTGGTTGTAAAATACTTTCCAATTGTTCTTGGAGTTAGACAATTTTCAAGAATACCTCCAAAATTAACAAGTGAATCACAGTCCCCCTGCTGGGAACACCTGAAAGGAGAAGTCTTTGAATAGCTTCTTTTAAAGCCCCCTATTCCCAGGGATGAGCAGAATCACAGCCTCTGGGACAAGAGTTCCTTGTGCCTCTGGTTTGCTAACAAAGCAAAATATCTTTTCCCTTTTCCTCAAAATTATATCCTCCTTATTAAATTGGCATGGGGACAAGGACAGAGCTTTCATTAAGAGGGATGAGAGGGATAAGACAGGATAATAGAGAGAGTGGATATGACTAGATTATATGTATGCATGGAATTGTCATAACAATACCCATTATTTTGTACAAGAATGTTATTCACATACGCCAAAGTGCAATTACCATGTGGAATAGTATATAGTTCATTTAGTCCCTGATTTTGAAATTAAGCTCTTTTTCCCTTAGTTTGTTTACTTTTTAAATGAGGGAAATTATATTATTTTATATTTTAATCACATCAATATTTTCATCTGACACTGTTTGAAATATATACAAATTAAATTTGCATGAAATACATCTTCACTGCTGTGTTGTGATGGCTTCATCACAAGAGGTTGTTCACCATTTAGATTCAATAAAAGAATGTAAAAGAACCTGACTCAGTATACAGCACATAGTAAATGTTTAGCAAATATTTCACTTTCCTTTTCTACCAAGCATAGCAGAAACTTGTAGTTGCTTGGGTGGAAATATATAATACTTTTTGTAAATTTTAAGTGATCTTGTATGTAAAAAATTATCCCTGACCTCATTTGTTGTACCCAAAGAAAATAAAATCATCCAAGCCAATAACATAAAGCCAAAAGAAGCCTTTTATTTTAGCTGGTCAGCGATGTCCGCCCACACACCTAAAAGCGGGGTGCCGGGAAATGGCGTGTTCGTTCTCTTGTTGCCATCTTTTATAGGGCGCAGGAAGGGGTTAGGGTGGGGCTATAGGGAGGGGAAGGAATTGGGGTGGGCTATAGGGGAGGGGATTGGGGATTGGGGTGGGGCTGACTCTCCCGATGGCGATGGAGAATATCCCTGGGGAACACCAACATTTTAATCTGTTTTCTGTTGCTATAACATTCCCCACTAGTCTTATCCACATTGACAAATCCTTGTTTAGGAAATGAGTGGCTTTTCAGTTTCCAATTTCCCAGACTCTGATGGGTTCCATTCCTCAATTTGACCAGGTTTCTTATTTTAAACTAACTGCCTGTCCTTAATTAGGAACTTTTTACTGCTGTAAGGAGAGGGGGCGCAGACCGCTCTTGCTGCTTCGAACTGGAAGGGGGCGGAGTCTGGGGAGGCAGTTTGAAGTTCCTTTTAGAACTCTGGTCAATGAGGAGCAGAAGTCTGCTTGGGAAGAGCAGGTTGTAAAGTCATCTGGAGTGGGTGCTTCTATGAGAGAGAAACAAAATGACATAAGTACCAAAATGAGATTAATACAGAATAGAAGTCAATCTCTCACCAGGCGGAAGAACTGAGAAGTTGTTCCCATAACAAGGCCTATCAAAGGCTGGAGAGGTTGAGGCCTTTATTTGGGAACTTGAGTTATCAGGTATATTTGCCTGAGAATCTTTCTTTTGTAGCCTCCAGTCCTATTCTAGGAGCTAACACAAGTACATTAAACTATTGTTTCTTTAAATGCCCAAGAATGTCTATGGTTTGGTTTGGTTTTAACTGTTTTGCTAGGTGTTTAAGACCAAGTTGGTCAAATTGACCTGTTCCTGTCTCTTAAGAGTCAGCTGAGTTCCCACAGGGTCACTCGTGGGGCACTTGAGAGCAGCTTCTTAGCTTTGTTCCTGTGCTTGGGTGGTGGCAGCTCCTGCATTTCAGCAGCTCCTCCATTCCAGCAGCCTCTGCATTCTGGGGCAGGCAGCAGTGCCCCTCCTGGATTCTAGCAGCTTCAAGGCAGTGGCTTCTGCCTTGTGGACAGCTGACAGCTTTTTGCTTCCATTCATGACAAAGGGAAGCTGGTCCCTGCTCAGTCCCATCAGCCCCAGGAGGGCAGGAGCCAAGCCTGTCTGGCCCACTGTTGTATACCTCCTTGTTCTCAGCAATCTTTGCTGCGTCTCCAACTCTGGGGGACAAGTCTGGAATGCATGGGTTATTGAGAAGCATTTGCTCAGATTGGGTTCTCTCCTGGATGGCTCCAAGCTCTGGTGGCGGTGGCATCTGGACCCCAGTGGCTTTTGTGCTCTGGCAGTTCCTGCAACCTGGAGGCCAATGGCAGCCAGTGTTTCCTTGGCTTTGGACACGGTGAGGCCTTCTGTGCAACATAGAGACCAGGTGGTGTCTTTTGTCCACTGTCTGCATGGACAAAAACTCTGAGTTCTGGCAGCAGCAAAAGTAGCAGTGTTGACCCGGAGTGTTGCAAAATTCCTTAGAGAACTTTCCCTGGGGAACTCTTATTCCCTGGATGCAGGCTGACTTTGAGGGCAAGAACCAAAACTGGTTTTCTTGGCCCCTTTGTTTTAATCTCAGTCCTTAAGTTTGATCTTAAACATCCAGCAAGCCAGTTTCACCAGTTATTATCTCATCTATTTCATAGGTGATGGCCTAGTAGTCTTCTTCAAAACATTAATTAGGTATCAGCTACAGAGTTCACAAGGAAAAATACAAAATAATTAACAACAGTAAAAACATATCTACTTTGTGTAATAGTCATCCTAAATCCCACCTGAGTTACATATTATATTTCCTATTTGATATCACAGTAATTTTACAACAAAAACAATCTTTTTAAAATAACTTTAAATTAGCTGAAAGCTGACTTATTTTGGAAACATTCTGACTTGTGGCAGGATGGGAGGCAGTCCCTTATTTCAGGTAAGGCAGAGCCTTTTATAGTCTTAGGCAGAATGTTCCAGGTTTGAAGTTATTTTTGCCTCCTCTTAGGACATCATTTTACACAGTTTATATGTATTGTTTTCCTGAATCTATGTGAATAGTTGTTAACACAATATGTTGCATTTAAAACAAATCAAGGAAAGGCTGAGAGCTTTTAACTTTCCTTTTGTGTGGCAAAGTGACCAAATATTTTTTGTTTCATGATATTAACCTTTAAACAAATCAGGCTCTCACAAACTTTAAGTATATTTGCATTTAAACTTTTATCTCAGTGTAAAAAGTAACAAATTTACATATGCCCTATTGATAGCAGGTTCTGTTACAGAATATTAAATGATAAAAATTAAGTCCCCAATAAAATGTGTTATTCTTATAAATTACCAGCACAGACAAGCCTAGTTTGGAGAATATCAGCCCAACAAATCCTCTGCTCTAAAGACTTCTGCACCTGGAAGGCACGGACACATTAATATAATAACCAAGATCAGACAAGTATTTTGAATAGCATTTGCCATCTCTTTCCTGTGGAAAAGCCCCCCCAAAAAACAATTGATATTACACATTTTATAGACATCAACATTTTTTTAATTGACCACCTAGAGACTTGTGAGGTTAGATAGATTTTACCTTCATTTATTTACTGAATTTAAATTGAAACTCTTTAATCACATGAATCAAATATACCTGGATCCATTTTTTTCTTTTAGTGCTATGTTAAGCTCTAATATCATGTACATGAATTTTTGACACAATATACACTTAAACAAAAGGACTTGTAGAGTTTTATCTCCATTGCAATGTAACAAGATATTCAAAAATCTAAGTTGAATAAAAAATAGGACTGACCAAAAGTTATGATCTCAACAAGTATTTGGCCAGCAGTTAGTTATTCTCAAATAAAACACTCTTTTTTTTTCCTCGGGTTGGAAATTGGTCTCCTACTGGGCTTTTTGCTTCCTCTATTATCATTTTAATATAAGTTCTACTTGAGGTTTGGTTCTAGCAGAAACCTGATATCTCAGGCACTTTAACCATTTTTATCAGGACAGGGTTTGAATGCTTAAGAGCTCTATAACGGGCTTTTGTTATTCCTCCTGGGTGGAGGCACATGTCATTTACATATTGTAAAATAATTTGCTGTGGGGGTGCTATAACACTGGGGGGGGGGGTTGGACTTAGTTCCTCCTTCCCCTCGGGAGGGCGAGAGGGTGGGTGCCCCCAGAGCCATCTTCTTCCTCCCTTGGCCCCTGGATTTGGAAATGGCTTTTGACAGAGTTACCTGAGTCTTGAGGAATTGGTAGCAGTGCGAGCTGCATTAAATCTGGTCTGGCCTTTGCCATCAAACCGGTGCAACCTCTCCTAGTTCCCAAACTAGAGGATGCAGAATCTGAAAGGCAATGCTTAAGCCATAATCCAAATTTGAATGAAAAGCACCCAGTCCTGATGGTTTTTCCACCCAACACTCTAAGGGCACCAATCAACCTCCAACGTGGGCCATTTTGATTTACAATACTTTCTTAAGTTACATCCATTAACAAATGTTCCAGCGGCACATTCCTGGAAGTCCTGAAAAGTATCTGAAAAACAAGTTAGAACAGTGGGGCACGTGGTTGATTGACTATGTCCCACGTAGACTGTCCTGAAGAGATGCAACACAGAAAGCAAGGAAAAAAACACAGAAAACACAAATGGCCCGGACACCCAGGGGGCCAGTGGTGAAGGCGACTCTGGACGTGAGTTGGGCCCCTCCTGTGGATCGCCCCAGCTGCGGCAGATGTCGCTGCGCCCCGCCGTATGTGGGTGCTGTGCTGTGAGGCAGGCAGGCGGTGGCTACGGCAGCAGCAATGGTAACAGAACCCCCAACTCCCAGCAGGCATGCCACAGTGGGCAACATTGTGGTGTCCTGTGGCTTGTCCCCGGGGCACGTGTCCCTGGGGCTCGGCCAACTTGTGCATCTTCCCAGGGTGCAAGCCCCACACTGGTGAGGCCGGCTTGTGGGTGGGTGGCAACATGACCCCAGGCTTAGCACGTGGGGCAGCCCACTGGAGGGCATTGGGCCTTTCCTCTCTCTGCCAGGTGCACATGACTGACCACACGATAACCTCATGGCAGCCCTTTTTGCCCCCCTCTTCTCCCTGGCCTTCATTTGCAGGTGGTGGTGGGGGTTCTCAGGGGCTCTGGCCAGCGGTTTTGCCTGCCTTTGGCCCCCAGTGCGCACATGGTCCCTCCCCCGCTCTCCCCCGCCAGTCTGCCCAGACCAAACTAACAAGACAAACACAGACAGACAGACAGACATCGGCCGACCAGATTAGGCCCCATGTGGCCTACCAGACTGGGCCCACGAGGGGGCCCACCAGACAGACTAGGCCTCACAAGGAGGCCTACCAGTGGACAGGAGCGACGTCTCGCCCTGGCCTGGGACTGGTGTAAGCGACTTCGTCCAGTCTGACCACATTCCCCAGATACAGATAGTCAACTCACCGAAACAGACAGGATACCAGGTGGCTTCATCCAGAAGAGCATCCTGAAGATGGGATGAGGTCCCCCCAAGAGTGAGGCCTAGGCACGTCTCTCAGGAGCTCCCCTCTACTCAGGGTGGGGGCTCCCAAGCAACCACCACAGGAGGCCAATTTAGGTGTGAGGACTTGGAGAAATCAAATCGCACTGGGGCCTCCAAATGTTGTACCCAAAGAAAATAAAATCATCCAAGCCAATCACGTAAAGCCAAAAGAAGCCTTTATTTTAGCTGGCCAGCTACAACTGCCCACACACCTAAAAGTGGGGTGCTTGGAAGTCGTGTGTTTGTTCTTTTGCTGCCAGCTTTTATAGGGTGTGGGAAGGGATCAGGGTGGGGCTATAGGGAGGGGAAGGAATTGGGGTGGGCTATAGGGAGGGGATTTGGGATTGGGGTGGGGCTGACTCTCCCGTTGGAGAATCTCCCTGGGGAACACCAACATTTTAATCTGTTTTCTTTTGCTATAACAATTCATGATTCTTTATCCCATTATTTTTACTCTACCTTTAATTTAGAAATAGATCACATTCCAGAAGCTATATCCCCACCTTGTGGCCCACATAAGAAGCAACCAGCATTTTACTTCTCTCCTGATTATAAAAAAATTGGAAAACAGAGAAAAGTATAAGGAGCTTTCAAAAGACCATAAATAATCCAGAGGGACTAAAAAGTATTGGACTTATTTCCTTATATTTTCTATGTTTTTTTTTTTTACTTTGGAGACTAGATACATAATTTTGTAACAACTTTTGGTTTATAATATCTGAAAAGACTGATGTAATGAAAATAACTTTTTAAGCATCATTTAAAAATCTGAATAATATCCCAACCTTTGCTAAATTGACTTCCCAAACTTTAATCACACTCACTACATCATCTGTCCATGTTTCACCTATTCTTTGAATGCAAATTTTAAAATAGAAATGAGTTAAAATGAAATTTTTTAAAAAAGAATTGATATATTTATTGGTTTTTCAATAATGCATATTTTTAAAAATATTAAATCTTAACTAGATATAGTCCTACTCTCTTCTGGTTTTAATTTGCATGAAATATTTTTTCAATCCCTTCACTTCCTGTTTTTGTTTTTGTTTTTTTTTTTTGAACCAGGGATTGAACTCAGGGACACTCGGCCACTGAGCCACATCCCCAGCCCTATTTTGTATTTTATTTAGAGACAGGGTCTCACTGAGTTGCTTAGGGCCTCGCTAAGTTGCTGAGGCTGGCTTTGAACTCGAGATCCTCCTGACTCAGCCTCCCAAGTCGCTTGGATTACAGGCGTGCGCCACCATGCCTGGCAATCCCTTCACTTTCAATTTACATGTGTCTTTACTGGCAAAGTGAGTCTCTTCTGGTAGCAGATAGTTGAGTCTTATTTTAATCCATTCAGTCACTCTTTGTCTTTTGGTTGGTCAACTTAATCCATTTGACTTTCAGGTAATTATTGATAGGTATGAACTTTTTACTGCCATTTTGTTAAATATTTTCTAGTTTTTTTGTAATTGTTCTTTCATGTCTTGTCATCTTTCTCTCTAGTGTCATTTTTTTAAAAAATTATTTTTTCTTTTTAGTTATACATGACAGTAGAATGTATTTTGACATATTATACATACATGGAGTATAACTTCCCATTCTTGTGGTTATATATAATGTGGAGTTACACTGGTCATGTATTCACATATGAACATAGGAAAGAGATGTCCAATTCATTCTACTGTCTTTCCTGTTCCCACCCCCTCCCTTCCCTTAATTCCCCTTTGTCTAATCCAATGGACTTCTATTCTTCCCCCCACCATTGTGTGTTAGCATCTGCATATCAGAGAGAATATCTTGCCTTTGGATTTTTGGGACTGACTTATTTTACTTAGCATGATAGTCTCCAGTTCTATCCATTCACTGGCAAATGCCACAATTTCATTCTTCTTTATGGTTGAGTAATGTTCTATTGTTGATATATACCACATTTTCTTTATCAATTCAACTGTTTTAGGGCATCTAGGTTGGTTCCATAGCTTAGTTATTATGAGTTGAGCTGCTATAAACATGGATTTGGCTGCATCACTGTAGTATGCTGATTTTAAGTCCTTTGGGTAAAGGCCAAGGAGTGGGATAATTAGATCAAATAGTGGTTCCATTCCAAGTTTTCTAAGGAATCTCCATACTTCTTTCCAGAGTGGTTGCACCAATTTGCAGTCCCACCAGCAATGTATGAGTGCACCTTTTTCCCCACATCCTCGCCAACACCTATTGTTGCTTGTGTTCTTAATAATAGCTACTCTAATTGAGGTGAGATGGTATCTTAGGCTAGTTTTGATTTGCATTTTTCTTATTACTAGAGATGTTGAACATTTTTTCATATAGCTGTTGATTGTGGATTCTCTTCTGTGAAGTATCTGCTTATTTCCTTAGCCCATTTGTTGATTGGGTTATTAGTATTCTTGGTGTAAAGATTTTTGAGTACTTTGTAGATTCTGGAGATTAGTGCTGTATCTGAAGCGCGTGTGGCGAAGATTTTCTCCCATTCTGTAGGCTCTCTATTCACATTGATGACTGTTTCCTTTGCTGAGAAAAAGCTTTTTAGTTTGAATTTATCCCTATTATTATTATTATTATTATTATTATTATTATTATTATTGGAACCAGGGATTGAACTCAGGGACACTCCCCAGCCCTATTTTGTGTTTTATTTAGAGACAGGGTCTCACTGAGTTGCTTAGGGCTTCACTAAGTTGCTGAGGCTGGCTTTGAACTTGTGATCCTCCTGCCTCAGCCTTCCTAGTTGCTTGGATTACAGGTGTGCGCCACCACTATCCCAATTATTGATTCCTGCTTTTATTTCTTGTGCTTTGGGAGTCATGTTAAGGAAGTCTGGTCCTAGGCCAATATGATGAAGATTTGGACCTAATTTTTCTTCTATTTGGTGAGTTCAGTTAGTTTTGAGTTCAGTTAGTATATTCTATTATTAAAAATCAATTTAAAATGTTTTATCTGTCAATGCTAATTTATAATGAAAATTTAGTTTTTGAATTTTTTTCACACAGGTGATATCAATTTTTTTTTTATATTTAAACACATCCAGCACCTTTATTAGTGTAAACATTTCAGATAATTTAAATTCTGAAGCAGAACTACTCATGTCTAACTAAAGATTTCTGAATAGTAAAACCAAAACAAGTTAAGACTTTTACAACCCTTGTTTACTTACAGGGGAAGTTTACAGCAGGGGAATCCACTATACCTATTCATTTCCCACTTAGCCTAAATAAGCAGTTTGTTTACACAGTTGTTTCCCATGGCCAGGGAAAACATCTTTGAAAATTATTTGTCTTTCTAAAATTGTGATATCAATTTATATGTACATGATTTTGTAGTTCATTTTTTAAAACTTGTGGTAAAATATATACAACAAAAAATTTAACATTGTAACCATTTTCCAGACTGCAATCAAGTACATTCATAATGTTGTGCCAACAAAAACACTATCCATTTCCAGAATGTTTTCATTTTTCTGAAGGGAATTTTTTTACCCATTAAACAATAATTCCTATTCCTCCCTCCCTTAAGCCCCTAATAACCTCTATTATACTTTTTTCTATGAATTTGCCTATTCTAATTTACTCACATAAGTCGAATGACAAATATTTGTCCTTTCATGCCTGTTAAAGTTTCATCCATCTTGTAGCATGTATCAGAACTTTATTTTTTAAGGCAGAATAATATTTCATTGCATGTATATGTTACCATATTTTTTTGGTTTCCTTATTTCATTTCAATATTCTTTTACCATTCCTGTTGATCTGTCAGTGGATGATAGTGCATTTCAGTATTTTTAAATTGGATATATTTCAGGTGAACAATATATATGTATATGTAAATATATATATATGCTTTGGTATACATACACGATTAAATGATTAACACAGTCAGTTCAATTAGTATATCCTATCTCATGTAGTTACCTTTCTTTTGTTGTTGTTCTAAAAGCACCTAAAATCTACTCTTAGAAAATTTCCATTATACAATTAAAAATTAACCACAGTCAACATGCTATACATTATATCTCTTGACTTATTCTTCCTACATAATTTCAACGTTTTACACTTTGATATATATCTTCCCATTCATCCCCCTGCATTTCTGTCAACCACCATTCTACCCTTCATTTCTATGCATTCAATCTTTTTGTAGATGATACATATATTGTAGATGATACAGTATTTTTCTTTGTGTGGCTAACTTATTTTACCTATTACTACATCTAACTAAAAGTTTTTGTACAACAAAGGAAACTATTAACATGAAATAAAAAGGCAGCCTACATATCAGCCATAAGGGGTTAATATTCAAATTTATAAGAAACAGCTACAACTCATTACCTGTAAAATGAATAACCTGACTGAAATATGGAGAAAGGAAAAGAATAGGACATTTATCCAAATAAGACATACAAATATCCAACAGGTATATGAAAAGGTGCCCAACACTAATCATCAGGGAAATATAAATCAAAACCTCAATGAGATATCACCTCACTCCCGTAAGAATGGCTATTATATATAAAAAAAGGATAACTTCTGGAGAGGATGTGGAGAAAAGGGAAACACACACTTTTTGGAAATGTAAATTAGTATGGCCATTATGGATAACAATATGGAGTTTCTAAAAAAAAAAACTACCATGTTTCTACCTAATGACTATTGTGAATGTTATGAATATAGGTGTACAAGTATCTTTTTGAATCCCTAATTTTAATTCTTTTGAGTATATATCTAGTATTGGAATTTCTAGATCACATAGTAGTTCTCTAACTTTTTGAGGAATCATAGGCTGTTTTCCATTTTACATTCCCACCATTAATGTATGAGGGTTATGATATTTTCACATCCTTGTCAATACTTATTTAAAACTTTTCCAGCATAGTTGATATAAAGTGGCATTTTGCTGTGATTTTCATTTGTATGAAATTACAAGGTTATGTGTCTTTTACAAGGTTATGTGTCTTTTCAAGTGCAATTGATCATTTATCTACCTTCTTTTCAGAAGCAACTATTCAAGTCTTTTGCCAGTTTTTGTATTAGATTGCTCATTGTTATTATATTTTAGGAGTTTTTACATGTTCTAGACATGAATCCTCTATTAAACACAAGATTTGAAAATATTTTGTCTTTTTATGTGAGTCATTTTTTTCACTTCCATAACAGTGTCCTTTGATGTACAAAAGTTTTTACTTGTTTTAAATCTATTTTTCATAGTGGAAATCGAACTCAGGCCTTTGAGTATTCTAGGCAAGTGCTCTACCACTGAGCCACATCCTTAGCCCCAAATTTTTAGTTCTGATGGAATCCAACTTGCCTATTTATTCTTCTGTTGCATATATTTTTGGTGTAATATCCAAGAAATTGTTATGAAATTCAATCTCATTAAGTTTTTTTCTCATGTTTACTTGCAAGGGTTTTATAGATTCAGCTCTTAGATTTAGGTATTTGATCCATTTTGAGCTAATTTTTACATATGCTGTAAGGCAAGGTCCAACTTCATTATTTTACCTATGAATATCCAGTTTTCCTCACACCATTTGTTGGGAAAGATAGTTCTTCTCAAATTATTTACTTTCAAACTTTGCATTAACATGACTCTAATTTTCATCATGTAGATTGCTATTTTAAAATATTTATAAAAGCACTTTATATATCAAATGCATTAACTGATGTATTGCCATAAATATTTTCACACAGTTTGTCTTTGCCTTTTATCTTTACTTATCACCTGTAGTAGAAGATTTAAATTTTTATCTGTTAATGAATCTATCTTTGTGGGTTTTGCCAGTAGGTAAACAAATGTGTTTTAAAATGGGTTTCCCATTCCAAGATTTGAAAAAAATGTATTCTCCTCTGATCCTCTATGTTTCTTTTTAAATATTGTTAGTGGACCTCAGGTATACAGAATTTGATTAAAGGTAATCCTTGGTTCTTAACAAACTGTCATTATTGGTCCATTATGCCATTTCTTTCTTTAATAATATAACAAATATTTGTGAATCCACCATCCAACCCAAAAGTTACTGCATTAACCAATAACTCATATCTATTTATGGCTATCTTTTCTATTCCATTTTCCTGGCTTCATTCCAGAAGAAACCCAAACATTTTATGTCATTCCTTTGCTTTAAAAATGTTTTATTTTGAACACCAGACAGAGAACATGTGGAATGTAGCCTTTGAATCACCTCTTTAAAAGTCCCCTGTTCCTGTCGATGGGCAGAATCACATCCTTTGGGACAGGAGTCCCCTGTGTTTCTCCTTTGCTAACAAGGCAATACACCTTCTTTTTCCTTTTTCTCAAAAAAAAAATTATTTTACTGTCAATGATTAAGTAATTTAGTATTTAGTTCTGCTTGGTTTTGAACTTTATTCAATGTTAATAAGCAATGTACTGTCTTCTGAAACTTTCTGTCCATTGTCCAGTAAATAAAAGGGACCAGGAAGAAGGAGAAGAGGAGGGAATGCAGTGGTAATGGGAAATGAAATTGACCAAAGTATGTTATGTGTGTGTATGAATATGTAACAACAAATCCTACTATTAGGTATAATTATAATGCACCAATAAAATAAGTAAATAAATAAATAAATAAATGAACTCTCCAATGTGTTGCATGAAGATGTAGTTAATTTTCACTTGAATAATTAATATAAGCAAGCAGGTGAACAGTGAGCACAGGAGTACTTCAGGTAAGGAGGAGAGTAGAATAGTGGTCATTAGAAACTTGAAAGGGTAGTGGGGAGTGGAGGAAAAGGTCAGATAATGTGTATCAAAATATAGTTCGATAAGAGGAATTTGTTCTGCTGTCCTATAACACAATAGGAAAACTATAGTCGTCAACAATTTATGATATATTTCAACTAACTAGGAAATAGAGTCCAAAGTTTCTTTATATATAGAAATGATAAATGTTTGAAGATATAAAACTCTGGTTATTCTGATTTGATCATTACATGCTATATACATGTACTGAATTATCATGCTTTACTCACATATACATACACAAATGAGTCAAATTAAAAAGAAAAAAGGAGTATAGCCAGTGGAAGGATAGCATGCATGATAGCCGTAGGATAGGAAAAAGCATGACAAACTTGAGGAACTTTAGAAAGGGAGGCCAGTGACTAATGTACTGAGGCCTGTGGAAAGAGTAATAGGAGATGAGTTGAGCCGACATCTAAGGGGTAGACCATATAGGGCCTTGTAGGCCATGGTAGAGATCTAAGCTTTCATCATAAGTGCAATGGAAGTCATTAGTCAGAGTAATGACATGATCTGGTTCACAGTTCTAGAGTAATCTAGCTTCTTATGAAGAACAGATTGAGAAGAAAGTGATAAGAATTCAATCTAGAGGTGGTTTCTATTATTGTCCCCATTTTACATAGGAGAAAACTAAGTGAAGAAGTGAAATAACATGCCTAAAACTACACAGCTACTACATGATGGAGCCAGGATTTACACAAAGTTGTATCATCTCAGAACCTGTTCTCTTAATTGGACCTAGAATTCAGAGAGTTTGGTTTGGAGATGTAGATTTATGAATTCATCAGCTTATATTCAGAGTCTTAAGATTGCATGAGATTACACAGGCAGAAAATGTAGTTAGAAATTTAAAAAGATTAAAGAGAAACCCCAAAGTACTCTAATATTTAGAGTTTGGTGGAGAAAAGAAGGCTAAAATTCAGCAGCTGGTGAGGTAAGAATAAAACCATGGGAGTATTTTTGTATAGAAATGAAAAGCAAAATACTCTTCAGGGAAGCATCACTGGTCAACTATGACAAATGCTGCTGAAAGATAAAGTGAGCTAAGGATTGAAAAGAGAGCATTTGATTTAGTAACATGGAGGTCACTAGAGACCTTCAAAACAGGCATTTCAGTAGACTTGTGAAGTAAGAAGGCAGACTGGAATGTAGACTACAGGAAGAAGAGTCAGAGGGAGGGAGGGTATGAGGAAGTAATGGGGAATGAAACTACCATATTACTCTATGTCCATGTGCAAATATACCACAATGGATCCCATTTATGTGTATAATTATAATGCACTGACTAAAATAATAACAAGAAGATCTCAGGAGAGGGGAGAGAAGGAGGGAAAGGGAAGGCACTAGAGAATGAGATTGAACAAATTGTTATGTGCATGTACAAATATGGCATAAAGAATTCCACTATTATGTATAATTATAATGCAATAATAAAAAAGAAAAAAGAGTAAATGGATGTGCTCTGGAAGTGTAAAATCATCACAAGAGGTAGAAACCACAAATAAACTTCAAATTGGAAGATCCTCAAGGGAAATAAATGAACCAACTAACTTTATGTACATGGCATCTAGCATAGTTATTTCTACTTAATGAGTGTGCAAAAATGTTTCTTGAACTTAATTAGATGTGACTCCTATTCCCTCCCACAAGGGAATTACATCCTGGTGGGATTGGGTGTTTTCTGTAAAAGCATCCAAACTATATATTAAATATGACTTCAAAATGGGTCCATAATCATGAAGCCAAAAGCTTCTAAGCTTTCTAAGCTTTCTAAGCTTCCTAAGATACTTGAAAAACCACTTCTGGATATTTAAGAATAATCAAGCGTTTTCAAATGTTGCCTTAACCAGAGGATAAATATTATATTTAACTAAGTACTCACCATGAAATTTTAGTTACCTATTCTTTAGCAAATTCTGCTAACTAAAATGCTTACCCACGTGTGGTGGTTAATCTGGATTGTCAACTTGATTGGACTAAGAAATGTCTTGGAAACACCTAGAATTAAGAGAGTTCCAGGTGTGTCTGTGAGGGTGTTTCCAGAGATGATTGGCATGTGGGACAGCAAAATTGCCCTGAATTTTGGGTGGTATTGGAATTTTGGAAGTAATGGGGAATGAAACTACCATATTACTCTATGTCCATGTGCAAATTTGGGTGGGTGGTATTGCTCAATGGACAGTGGGACTAAATGGAACAAAAAGCAAAAGAAAGAGAAAGTCATATCAGATGCAAGTTTTATTTTTCTTGAACAGGTAAATCTATCACTGCTGCCATTGCCCATGAACACTGGATTCCATATTTCTAATGTAGATACTCACCAGTGATTCTCCACAGAATTTCCAGATAATCAGTCTTGGACCGGGGCTCCATCATTGTTCCCTCTTGTTCTGAGGTTCCAGCTTCTTGGACTGAGCAGATACTGGTTCCCCCAGATCCCCAGTATACAGATGGTAATTGTGGGACTCTCCAGCTTCTGATTGTGTAAGGTGATCTAGCTAGTAAGTCCCCTTTTATAATCATACATATGCATATCCTGTTGGCTCTGTTCCTCTAGAGAACCCTGACAAATATATCAGACCAAGGTGATAACATAAATGAGTGAAATGTTCAGGTAGGGACTGTGATGAGTTGATGAGGTCATTCAACATCTAAAGGTTCAGGTACTTCTGATTTCCAACAGACTGATGACACTCTGTAAAGCAGTTTTAAGGATGGAAATCACAATAGAATAATAGATTTCATTATTGATAATCTATTCAAATTAACACATAGATATAGGTGTATGTGTGCATACACAGCAGGCCAAACAAAATGTCTGTTGACCAAAATTTAACCTATGAACTGTTGATTTCTGACCTCTGTTCTATAGCAATTTCCATATAGCCACAACTTCAGCCTAGTCTTAGCTTGCCTGATGTCAGACTGCTAAGACCCTCCTTCATCTTTACAAAAGAAATGGCTCTACCATGATTTTCAGAAATATTGTAAGTGCTCTCTGATATCAAGAACTATCAGAGTCTCCTATATTCTGTACAAGAAACGTGACATGTTTAGGTAGTGATGATCCTGGAACCAGAGACCTTCACATGCCAAATCCAGTCCTCTTTAGGCTATATCACAGTTGTATTTCGCATAATAAGGATCCTTTGGTTTGCTATCTAACTGACTGAGGTCCCATGTATAGTGCAGAATTGAATTCAATTCAACATGATTGGAGTGTCTATTATGAGCAAAACTCTGTGGTAGTCACTGAAAAGTATTTGAAAATGAACAAGACACACACCATAATCCCAAGGAGCTTATCCAGTCTAGTAAGACAGCATCTAAACAACTAACTATATTCTAAAACAATGTAGAAATAATGGAAGCACAGAAAAATCAGGATTTGGGTTAGTTCTAGAACAATGACTTGGTGAGGGAGACTTTATTCATTTTTTCATTCAGTCCTTCTTCCATCTAACATCATTTTTTGTCAGGCATGTAGTGAGTAAAAAAGAGTAAATAAGAAGATGACTCTGGTTAGCATAACTAATAAATGTTAAAAGTAAGGTGAAAATGAAATTTATTGATAGTGGAATATGCCATAAAGTTAGGGGAAGAGTTGATTCAAGGAAGGAATTATATTAGCTCTAGGTACAAGAGAATCATGATTTTATGGAACTTCTCTCCAGCTATTTAATATGACTTTCCACCCCAGTGATACCAGTTTCTGTTTTAATCCACAATGCCATGCTCTTGGAAGGGAGAAACTGTTTGGAGCAGTTGAGTAAAGAATCCTTCCCTGGAGCAAGTTATTATGGACAATAGAGCAGGTTCACACATCACAGGCAGCAGACATGACCATTACAGAACCACCTCTGGTTACAAGCCAGTTCCACAGATGGCAAATCCTTGTAATTGGACAAGTACTCTATTCCATGTGGTATCTACTAACTGCTGATATCAAGGGGAATCAGATCAAGGTAATTTATTCACTTTCCTCTGAAGTTTGATGTCCCAAAGTTTTTCCTTTTATAAGAACTTTCTGATATCAATGAACTAGCCAAAATAAATAGAATTTCTGAGATAGAAGGAGCCTTTTGCAACCATTAATTCAACCTCTTTCATTGTATAGATGAGGAATATGAGACAAAGTATGCAGTCTTGCATGTACTCATATAGCAAAAAAGTGTAGTATTGGGTATACAGGAAATTGCTGACCTCTGTGGGTGCTTTCCTTGCACCATACTGAGAGAGAACATAGCCATGGTATCCTTAAATCTTCTGCCTGGTATCATGTACAGGTGTAAATAGGAGCCTAGCAGGAACTATGTTGCACTCATGACCAGAAGACCAGAGACTTAGGTCTAGCAGTCTTTATGAATAACAGATAGCTGAGGGAAGAAAACGTGATGGATACGCAATTAAGGCTATGTCAATGATTGCTCAAGACAAGGTTGAAAGAAAGGATTCTTACTCTCCTTAGTTTTCTCTTCTTGAGATTAAATAGCCTTTTGTCCTTCTCTAATGACCTTATGATCTAGTATTAAGGAAAGACCCAGTGTCCTTCTTCTTATAACCTTGTATCAAGATCATAGTTACAGAATTACTCAAACCATCCTTTTTGCTGTATATAATTAATGTACTTAATTTCAGTATTTCCTTCATCTTTAACCAATTAACATCCAACAAACTGGTATGTATGCTTTCCCAAATATCATGACTAACTGTAAGTTTAAGAAATTCAGTAGAGTGGGAAAGTAGTTGTCTCTAGAGCCATAATACCTGGGTTCAAATTCAGTGTCATCATTTTTTAGGGATGTGATTTTGGACAAGTCATTCCACCTCCATGGGCTTCTAGGATGATATAGTATTTAATTCACAGGGATGATGTGGAATCATATGTGAAGAGCATATATAGATAATCTTATTTCAAAGCAAGAAATACATTTCTAAATATATCTAGAAATACATCTATTAGTTCAGGTGATCCATGTCCCCAAGAATTTCCTGTCACTTACTTGACAAAACCAAGAACAGTTAAGTCAGTCACCAGTTATCAACTTCAGATTCTAAAAGACAACGTAAAAACCCAGTCACTACATCACTGTTCCAGTCATGTTACCAATTTAGCCCAAGGGCAAGTTATCCAGACAGATGTTCTGAAGGAAAATAAATAGGACAAGTGGTTTATAATAGGTATCTCTTTACTGCCTTCTTTTTTTCGCTTGTTTAAAAATATACAGTACCAGATAGATCCCTGAAGACATTGCAGTCAATTGTCTTTAAACAAATATTCATCAAATCCCTACTATATGGCAGCCACTGTTCAGTATACTGAGGATACAGCAGTGAGCAAAACAAAGTCTCTACTCTGAGCTGGAGAAATATTTTATCACAGAAGCATACACACATATAAGACTGTTTGAAATTGTGGTCAGTGTTCTGATAAAAATAAAATGGGATGAGGTCCCATTGTTATTCTGGGCCATGGGAGCTACTTTAATCAGGTTGGTCAGGAAAACCTTCCTTAAGATCTTTAGGACATTGGAGCCTTTCATGTGTAGAATCAAACAAAAGGAAAAGAAAGCGCAGAGGTCCTGAGGTGAGATAGATCTTACCATATTGGTATAAAATATCATTATGGCAGTGTTATGCCATAATAACAGTGGTTATGGCAGTGTGAACAAGGTATTTTTAAATCAAGTCAAAGAGGTAGGCAGGGAATAGAGTTTGAATTCCAAATGCAGTCAGAAGTGATTGCATGATTTTAAACACAGGTATAAACTGGTTGGATTGGTCTTTTAGTTTCCTTTTAAAAAGACTGATGATCAGAATGGATTTTGGGCAGGCAGCAGTAGAAAAGGAGGGAGGAGTCTCTTCTAAGCATCCAGTTGAGAGATGGTGGTGGTCTGGACCTGAGAATTAGTGGAAATGGTGTTAAGTGATCAGCTTCTGGACATATTTTTAAGATAGAGACAAAGGCTTTCCTTAAGAATTGGATGTGACTTGAAAGCAACCCGGTGTTGCCATTAACTGGTATGGAGAATGGCATCAACTGTGATTTCTAATGGGTGGTTCTTGAATTCTACATATTCCTATAGGATGGAACCTTGGGGCCTTTCTCTAAGTTTGAGTTGCCTATTTTTGAAGTGCGGTCGTTGGAATGGGGCTGCTGTTTAGGGTGAAGTAGAGGCATCCAGCACATTTCTGGATATCACTTACCCTCTTCCCATTCAAGTCAGAAACTGATCATCCGGTGGCATGCAGGATGGAGAAGCCGGGCGGGGGGCGGGGCAGAGAGCAGTTGTAGCCTCTTCAGTGCAGAAACTGCAGGGGAGTGGGCGGCGCCAAGGAGAGCGCCCCAGGAACTTTATTGGAGTTCTGGCAGGCTAGGGAAGCACTTTTGCTAGAAACAAAGTGAAGAAAAGGAATGGGGTGGGATGTGGCTGAGCCTGGCTGACCGGAAGGAGTTTGGGTGGAGCCAAGTTGAAAGCTTCAGGGATGAGGGGGAGGGGAGGCCGCCACTAGCAACTAACCTCAGCTTCTTAAACCTAGTAGAAAGATCCAGGGTATCATTGAAAAGGTCAGGAGCTCTCAGATTGTCTGTCCTACAAAGGGAGAAAAACTCTAGATGTGCGATGCAGCTTTAAAAGGGCTGGTGATTGACAGAATGTGTAGCGGTGGATGGGGTGGAGTCGCTGGGTGGGGTCTGGGACAAGCAGCTGGGAGAAACCAAAAAGAAGAAAAAAGAATTTCATTGCCCCTGATATCCTAAAGCTGGGAGAGGGAAGTTATCTAGAAAGGGTGGGGACACCTCCACTCCCACCACTGGCTAATTCTCTCACACTCTTCTGTCTTCTCTTAAGATAATTAAAATCGAATGTAGACCGGCACTAATCGGTTCCCACTCCCTATAACTCTCCACTGAACTAGGTTTGTAGTCCAAGGGAGCGAGGACCCCGGATCGATCTTATCCCGGCCCCGCCCCTTTGGCCTTGGCCGGGGGCTGGGAGGAGAGAATGCCTTCGGAGGCGCAGAATCCGAAAGTAAGTCCCTTTCATTTTGACTAACAACACCCTTTCTCTCCCCCTTCCTTTTGCCACCTTTTCTGGGGTCTCCGCTGGGAGGAGATCTAGCTGCATTTCAGAAAGAGACTCTTTCAAGGAGGACCCAAAGGGTGGAGCAGGGTGGGGTGGGGTAAAAAGGGGAGGGGAGGAGGGGTGGTGCTTTCCAGCCTAGAGGTGCTGCCATTTGGCGGGATTGGCATGTTCAGTTGCATGGCTGTATCGTTTGAGCCTAGATTTCTCATCTTGAAATTAGAGCCTCACTTCCTCCCTTCTGGCTTGCTTTTTTTTTTTTTTTTTAAATCACACTCCAGCATCCCTCTCATGTTGCTTGAAGCCTCTAGCTGTGAGCTGGAAGGGCTCCATCTTGCCTGCCTTCTTAAAGGAACCGTGCACAGTTTAAACTAAGGGATGACTACTTGGGAAATTCAATTTCAAGAAAGATGGCAGTTGTCTCCTCTTGCTATTACATTACCTGTATGTTGGGAGGAATTTATGTGCTTTTTCTTCCTCAGATCAACCTTAAAACTAGATTCTAATATCCACTTGATTTTTAGGAGGTGCACCATGGGCACTGATACCAAAATGCTCTTTAGTTAACTGCAGAGGTTCTGCTGTTTTAGCTGAAGGGGACATTTTCCGTTTCTTGAGGGGCACCATGATTGTGTAGATAACTTGAACAGATTCATTCATTCTACAAATATTTACTGAATACCAAGTGCATTATCTGGGGTCATCATGGTTCTGGGTGGTGTGTGGAAAATGGTTAGGCCATGCAGAGTGTTGTTACTGACTAATTTCTTAACTGATTGGTGATTTAAGTTTCTTCTTATGATATTGAAATAAGATGTTGAATTTGACTCCCAACATTTTCTAAGCATATCTAACATGAATGGCTCTATGGTTCATGTTCATTGTCTTTCCTTCAGTGGTAAGCATCCATATGTTTAAATTCAAGTGACTTAGCCTCCAGCTAGAAGACATAGGAAGACAAGTCAAAATAAAATGCAAAGGAAAAAGGGCAGAATATGTCAATAGGGAAGTTAAAACAACCTCAGCTGATCCGTCATTCCAATGCCCAGTCAGGGAGATTGTGTCAGGAAGAAGGGCTTCACTAGCCCCCTTCTACTGTTAAATAAAGAAGAGCTGGTATAGCCGAGACTTGTTAAAAGGGGCCTTTTATGGACTAGTGACATCTGTCCTATATTTGTCTCTCTTTTATTTCTTTTTAGAGAGGGTGCCAGGAATGTGGATAGAGCCTAATGATATCCCATAGGTGAAAGAGATGAAAACATGTCATTTGAGGTTTTAGGGCTAGTATTTCACTCTGAAAGATTCTGTTTGGTTAATGGAATCACACAGTTCCCAGTACTCTGCAGTGCATCACAGTAGCTGTCCATAGTATAAAGTGAAAGATATAAAATCCTTCTTTTCTTTAGTATACTGGGTTTCATTTCATCCCCAGTACCAGTTCCTGTCAAGGGCATGTATCAGTTCTAGGTTCCTAGGCAACATTTAGCAACAGCACCTTCCTCCATTCCCTCTCTCCTCAATAGATTTTCTAAACTTCAGAGCAACTTTATTTCAAATGGCCCTGTCATTGAGACTACCAGATTCAGGTAGAAAGAAATCCTTATTCCATGTTTCTTATTCTTAAAATCTCTGATTTATAGGCTCCTAAAAACAAAGGAAAACACAAATACAATGGAAACATTCCTGGTTGCTTTGACAGTGGGAGTGAAGTCTTGTCATAGAACCAATGGTCACTTGTACCTGTCATATTCCCTGAATCTGCATGGAAAGTGGGGAAGGAATGATGTGTTGGTTTCATAGCCAATCCCTTGCATTTAGCATGCATATTATTTGTTAGAGGCATCTGTGTTTTCATTTCAGTGTTTGATAGTCCCTGAGTTTTCAGGTAGGTTAGTGTTTCTTTGGGGGACTTTCTAGTTGCAGGATATGAGAAGCAGCTGTCATAAAACAGTGTTGCTGAAATATGCTTATCCTCTTTCTAGGAAAATGAAACATTTGTAAGCCCATTAGAAAGTACTCCAGACAAGCAATAGAAATCCTTCTCCAAGGGTTTCAAGTGGCTTTCCCATAGCACTTTGAATTGTTTTGTGTGAGTCATTCTACTTCCTGGAATTGTAGGAAATATTTATCTATGGAAAGGCAAAAGGGTTTCATGAGGAATAATTGCAAAAGAAAAAACACCTTGCCATTTCTCTTTGCTCCTTCTTCTTCTGTTTCTATAATTTGCCAGCAGTTTTTTTTCCCCCAGTGCTGGGGATCAAACCCAGGGCTTTGTGCTTGCAAGGCAAGCACTCTACTAACTGAGCTATATCCCCAGCCCTACTAGCAGTAGTTTTGTTCCCATATCTCCTTCTGGAATTCCAAGATTGGTGGTCGAGGCTGTTCTTTCCTAGACTACAACAGCTTGGGCAGCTTGCCACTAAATTTCTTTTCATCAAATCCCTTCCTAGTTCTTCCACAGCCTACAGATGTAGAAAGCTAAAATGTAGAAAGGTATCATAACAAAAATAAATTATGTCATGATATTCATTCATTTATTCAACAAATACATATGAGAATCTACTCTATAACATTACTGCACAAGACTCTGGGAAAATAAGTTATTTTGGAGAGAATTTTCAATGTGTATGCGTTGGTAGAGAATATGGACAATAAATAATAAAAATGTATTTTAAGTAGGGATAAGGTAGGAGAAAGGCTATAGGACACTGGTGTTGGGGAAAGTTATTTGATATAGTCAAGGAAACCCTCTTTGATAAGGTGATATTTAAGAATATATCTAAGAGAAGTGGAAGGGCCATCTATGAGAATACTCAAGGCAAGCATGTTCTAGACAGAGGAAATAGCAAGTGCAAAGGCTTGTTGTCTTTAGGGAATATCAAGAAGGTCTGTTTCACTGGAGAGCGCCGGGATATGAGGTCAATGAGATAGAGGGGCCTAGATCATATAGGACCTTGTGAAGACTTTGGCTTTTATTCTGAATGATATAAGAAGCCATTTTTAAATAAAATGTAATCATTTTTATTTAAAATTATATTTCACAAGACAATGAATCTTAAATTATCCATCTTAACAAAATCAAGATGGATTCCATTGTTTTGGGTCCAGTATTCCTTTAAGAATAATTTAGTAACATATTGCTTATTGTTATGTGAACTAATGTAATTTTATTTTATGCTGAATATTGTTTAATAACAATTGTCTGAAGAATGTTTCAAACACATGTGAGTACAAAATACATAAAAAGTTTCTTCAATGTATTTTAACAAAAATATCACGATACATTTGTTAGCACTAGAAGAATTCTTTAAGAAAATATTGCAAGATTTTATATCACTCTTTGCCATGAAATTATGAAAATTGTTCGCTTAGAGACTTTTTAAAACTCTTAGCCCTGTTGGCACACATGATTTCTCTTAAGTTATTCACTATACTCCCCAAGTTCTTCCCAGAAGGAGTTGCAAGGTTAGACACCTCATGGAATGCAGAGGGAGAGAAGAGTGAGAGGAAAAAAAGTTGAAAAAGAAACATAAAAGACCAAAGAAGTCCAAAGTGGAGAATGTGACAAGAAAAAAAACAACTAATCACACTAATACAAAGTTTTTATCCCCTCAATGCTACACATTGAAATTTTCCCTTGTCATTGTACCTCCTCCCTGTAGGGATAAGATAGATGTGTGTGTGTAGGAACACTGTGTGTGTGGAGGAGTTTTGTTGGGTTTCCTCCAAAATAATTCCCAATGGTGGCCACATATTGGAATCACCTGGGGATATTTAAAAAATACTGACACCATTGGCCATCCTCAAAATTCTGATGAAATTGGTTGAGGGACAACCTGGAAGAAGACAATTTTTAAAGAGCTCTCTAGTTGATTCTAATGTTGGAATCAAGGATGAGAACTACCAGCTTAGAGATGATGTTCTCAGAATATGATATCTGAACCAGCAGCATCAGACTTACCTGGGAACCTTTTACAAATGCAAAATTTCAACCCCTCCCAACTAAATGATTCAGAAACTCTTAGGGTTAGAGCCAGCAATGTGTATTTTTTTTTTTTTTTTTTGCAGTGCTGGGGATTGAACCTAGGGCCTTGTGTTTGCAAGGCAAGCACTCTACCAACTGAGCCATATTCCCAGCCCAGCAATGTGGATTTTAACAAGTTTTCCAGGTGACTCTGATGTACACTGAAGTCTGAAAATCACTGCTTTAAAGTTTCTTTTTTCCCCAGCCTCAACACACCAGAGGGAAATAATATACTCCCATCAGTAACAGAGGCTCACTATGACTATCCCCATCCCAAGTCAGAATCCTCATTCCTTATGCTCAAAATAGTTGAATGGCACATGTTAAATTGGTGAATTTTAGGCTGGAAATAGCTCAGTTGGTAGAGTGCCTGCCTCACAAGCACAAGGCCCTGGTTTCAATCCCCAGCACCATAAAAAATAAAAAAAAAAATTGGTGAATTGTATCATCTATGACTTTATCTCAAAGTATTATTTTTTTCAAAGTTAAAGGCTCATCTGTGCATCCAATTATTGGGGTTATAGTATGCTTTGTAGATAAGTGCTGACTTTAGTAGTTTCTAGTCCTGACCTTAGGTATGAATATAAAGATTACAGTTTTATGAAAATTTTCCTTTAGTTTCCATATTCCTCTTCAGCAAAATAATTGTCTATAAATTCTGTGGGGGTCCTGTCATTTTCATTTCTGATTCTAGTAACTGGACAGAATTTAGCAAGCATGTATCTTTAAAAGCCAGCGTGGGCATGGTGGTGCATGACTGTAATCCCAGCATCTCAATAGGCTGAGGCAGGAGAGTTCAAAGCCAGCCTCAGCAGCTTAGGCCCTAAGAAACTTAGGGAGACCCTGTCTCTAAATAAAATATTTAAAAGGCTGGGGATATGACTCAGTGTTTGAGTGCCCCTGGGTTCACTCCCTAGTACCCACACTCCCCCAAAAAGCCAGGGTTTTGATTAATTCAGATATATAATTTATAATCTCAGTTCTCTCTGAATATCTGGGTCTGACTCATTTGTTTACTACTATCATAACACAACTTTTACTAATTTTATCTATTCCCAGTGAGCCCTTGTCACTGTTTAGTTCAAAATGCCTTTTGAACCCTTATAAATTGTGGTTAGGGATGTGAATTAGTACAACCACTAAGGAAATAATTATGGAGTTTCAAAAAACTAAAATTGGAACTACTATATGATCCAGCTATACCATTCCTCATTACCTATCCAATTAAAGACAGCATACTTTAGAGATACATGCATACTCATGATTAAAACAGACATTTCACAATTGCCAAATTATGGAATCAGCAAAGATGTCCATCAATAGATGAATGGATAAAGAAAATGTGGTATATATACACGCAATGCAGTTGTATATAGCCATAAAGAAGAACAAAATCATGTTATTTGCGGGAAAATGGATGCAACTTGAGAGTATCCTGCTCAGTGAAATAAGCCATACCCAGGAAGTTAAGGGTCATTATGTTTTCTCTCACTGTGGAAAATGGAGTGGGGGGAGGATAAAGGGAAAAAGCAACCTCATGAAAATTTTAGATGAATGTGGTAGGGGAAGGAGGTCAGGGGTAGGGAGGAAGGATGGCAAGGGGAAGTGCTGGGAAAAGAAATTGATCAGATTATCTTATGTACATGTACAAATATGTCACAATGAAATCCACTGTTCTGTATAACAAATATGCAATAGTAAAAATGTTAAATCTTTTAAAATAAGGGAAAAAAGAATCCATATTCCTACTCATTCAACCCATAATTTGTAATATATTTATGTGGCTTTTTGTATTTCATGTGTTATTTTCTTTCAGGCTCATTTCATTTTATTTCAGAATTCTTTATTTTTGGGCATCATTTAATTTAATCTTCATGATAACTTTGTAAGGTAGACACTATCATCATCTCCATTTTACAGATGAGAAAACGGTGATAAGGAAAGTAAAATACCTTACCTAAGAATCCACACAACTAGTAAGTGGAAGAGAAACATTTTCTCCTTTATCTTAGGAGAAGTTGTTTCATCAGATGGTTTCCTGCTGTCCTATCTTTTTTGACTTATTCTTCTTCTATTCTCCAATGCATCCAACCATCCCCACCTAATGTACCTAACATTTATTGAAGACCCACTCTACCAGGATCTCTATTGAGCTTTTTATATGTATCAATTCATATAATGCTCAGAACAATCCTATGAAGTAGCTACTATTATTTTCCCCATTGTTCAGTTAAGGAAATCACGGCACAGAAAAATTAAGCAATTTGCCCAATCTCAGACAGGTAGTAAGTAACAGAGCTGATATCTGAAGCCAAGTCTATGAAAAGATGTTAAAAACATACTTCATTTAGAGAAAAGAAAATGGGGTAGGAAGGTGAAAGAAAGGTTAGAATATTCAAAAGGTGAGACTATAGAAAACAAAAGAGAGGAAGTACATGAAGGTCATAAAGAAGGAGGAAGAAGGAAATGAGGGAGAGGAAAAAAAAAGAGAATTTCACTATTCGAGAAGAAAGGAGAAAAGAAAAAAAATAAGCAGAACCAAAGCAAACAAAAACAACCAACCAAACAAAAAAAAATCAAAACAATAACCACTACCCCTTAAAAAATTAAAGAGCAAAGAATAAAAAGAAAAAATGATAAAAAGAGAAAAAGAAGAAACTAATACGTGTATGCATAAACCAGTCAGCAAATAAAAGAACAACAAAAATTCCTAATGATAAGTGAAAAAATTCTGTCCACTGAGGTGGTCAAAATTGTGGGCAAGGCTGGATATTCACTACCTACCCAGATTGTTCTTTCCGTTTCCTCTTGGGCTATGTACCCCTTAGGACAAGGGATGGGGTATACTAAATTCTTCCTCCTATTTGTGGGGTACACTAGGCTGCTGGCTGGAATGGCCTGGGACTAAGCATGGTTGAGATGATTCAGTTTCCCTGTTCACCAGGAAGGACAAGGTAGAATGAAATGGGAAGTATCATATGTTGGAGTTTTACCCAGATGGCCGAGGTCAATGTACTTTCAGGGAAGGGCTGATTCAGACTTCTTTTTTTAAAAAAAGTTATTTATTTTTATATTTACAGACTGCATTCAGACTTCTATGTGAGAATTTCTAGTTGGTGGCTGGAGTCTACCTCTAATTGGAACTTTGGAACTTTGTCTGATGGTATTTATTCCAGAGAGATTAGATCAACACACCCTTGGGTCAAGCAGATGCCTATCTCTGTTGGGTGTCTGGGTCTTGGGCAACTACCCCAAATTCTACTTGTAAGGTGGGTAACCAACCACCATGGGTGGATAGGACAGAGCAGGTCTTATGTGCACCACTGCCCCTGAATATGGCATTCCAAGGTTCAGTCCCTGAATGTGATTATGCTTGCCTGTTCAGAGTCCTGACCTTCTTCAGCTGGTGCTACAATCAAACTCAAAGGGAAAGTGAGTTGCACTCCCCTCCAGATGTTTGCCCTGAATCCCTCAGGATATAATGTTTTTCGTGCCTATTTCAATCACATTCCACCTGATGCACCCTAGGTCATATGTTAAGTGCTGGCATGGACAGTAGAGTATTATTCGCTAAGATTTTCCAGGTTTCTATGGCAGTAAGCTCCAGCCTGACCCCCACAAGATGAATTTTCACCCTAGCTCTCTCTCTGCTTACAAGTTTGGAAACCTGGAGCACTTTCCAAATACCACTTCAAGTTTGTCTGCTATGTTTTTCTCTTTGCCTTTGTGTTGCCCTTTACTCTGCAGTGACCTAGCATTACTGCCACCATTGGCTTAGCTCTGATGTACTCTTTCTTATCCTCTGTTCAAAACACCAGAATTTCTGGGTCTTTCTGAGACTCTGACTGTCCAATAATGAATTACAATGAAATCCCTCAGTCATTCACCTCATCAAGAAGCAGTATTCTCATTGTTTCTGTTTTAAGCTATGGAGAATCTGGAAAGTGTAGTTGTCTTCTACTTAGCCATCTTTGTTCTATCTAGTATGGACATTTTAACAATATTGATTCTTCCAACCCATGAACATGGGATGTCTTTCCATTTTTTTGGTCTTCTTCAATTTCTTACAGCAATTTACTACAATTTTCATTGAGAAAGATTTCACCTCTTTGGTTCAATTTTTTCATAAGTGGGTTTTTTTGTGTAATTTTTATAAATGGGATTGTGGAAAGCTGAACTTTCTAATAGTTTCTTGAGATTGGCATGTATTTGCTGGTTAGTGATGATATGATATATATGTAATGGATCAAAAAATATAAAGTGGTTTACAGTGTATTTTTGGTACACCTTGGTTTAATTAAATCTGGTTATATATATTAACCATTTCCATATATGTAAGGCAGATGATTTTGAAAGGAGGGTACAACATTTAGTCCTTTATCTCATTCATTCAACATACATATCCTGAGAACTCAGACTGGCAATGAAAAATGCAAAACCTAAATTTTAACCTGGAGCTCAGTTTGGAGACGGATAAAACTCTAGCTAATATCTAGCAATTCTTGGTTACTTGCTATACAGTAGAGATCATGCTAAGCCCTTTGCCTGCTGATCAATTAAATTTACAATAGTTAAACCTATGTTTTAGACAGGGACACTGAGTGTTAGAGAAAAGTTATGTTAACTTAAGAAGCAGGGTATTGGCAAACTTGCCAAGTGATCATTAATATGAGCAGATAAGATGCGGGTGTTGTTGGGAATGTTGCGGGGAGGTGAGAGAATACTTGCTTCAGGAGATGATACTTGAATCTTGAAGAATTAAAGGATTTTTGGCAGTATGCAAGTTGAGAAAGAAAGGAAATTGCGGATGGAAGAGATAGCATGTGTATGAATGGAGACACCAGAGAGATGGTGTGTTCAGGGAATAGTGTTTCATCATGGTGCATAAGTTGGTGGCAGGAAGAAAGATTGAAGCAGTAGGCATAATTCAGGATGCAACCATAAAGAAAGTGGTCTTTTATTTTTTATAGGCACAGTATTAGGAGGATCTTCTACAAGTTAGGTTTCGAATGAGTAGCTGTTTCCAGTGCTGAAGAGAGAAAATAGAGGGATCTTTAGCATTGAGCATAAGACAACTGAAACCAGAAAAGTTATTGAGATAAGAAGGTTGAAAAAGACTTGAGGACTCTTTGGGTCCCCAAAATTATTGCAGATCAATAAGAAGGGATGAGAACAGTACTTTGTGGGAGAACAGATTAATAGAAATGAATACTAGCTAGAATAGTCAAAGTGAGAATAATAATAATAATAATAATAACAATTTCAATAATTAATGCATCAGGAACTACTCTTAAGTACTGAATTTATTATCCCCATTCAATTAATAGGGAAACTTTATTCCCAAATTCTGATAATACTTGCAAATAAACTGGGAAGACTCTATAAATAATTGAATAAATTTGCATTTGAACCCAGATAGCTTTGATCCAAAACCCCAATTTTAACAATTATGAAATTTAGTTAGTCATCAAGACCAAAAAGGAAATAGAATTCAAGATGGGTCACTAACTTGGGTCCTACTACCAGTCTAACTCAATACACAAATGGATATATAATGAAAAAGGAAAAAAGGGAATGGTAAAGTAGAACAAGTGAATCAAGGGAAGGAAGAAGTTAAGGGAAGAGGAAGATAATGGGGAAAAATAGATGAAAGATTTATTTTCAGGTAAGACAGAAAAGCTTAGGGAAGACAGGAAGCTTGCTGTCCAAGGTCACAATCCAAAGGCTGTAACTGTGTTTCATTGTCTTGAAACATTTTCAAAATTTGAATCCATCATTGGTGTATAATAGAAAACTTTATATAAAGTATAAGTTTGAAACTTTCTTGAAAAACTTGAATACATGGTATTGCTGGATCTCTATCACTACATGGTGATAGTTACCAAAGCTGAGCAGTAGCTTCCCCTTTACAAATTTTATTAATTAAAAAAATAATATTCTTTGGTGTCAATGGAAAAAAAAACAGCTGGCACTATCTTAAACATAAGGACACTATGACTGGATCTTAAGAATGGAATGGGGAGCTGGGGATATAGCTCAGTTGGTAGAGTGCTTGCCTCATAAGCACAAGGCCCTGGGTTCAATCCCCAGCACCGCAAAAAAAAAAAAAAAAAAAAAAGAATGGAATGGGTTTTGTAAATGCAAAGTTATCAAGAAGCCAAGGTGGTTTTCTTCACGTATCTTAGATATGCTTCCCTCTGCACATGTGCTTATTTCTCATCTCCTAGAAAATCATAGCACACGACAGACAAGAGTTATCTGCCTCATCTCCTGAGTTCATATGTTATAGTTCAGTCACATGGAAAAGTTCTGCTCTCTTTATTCAAATTCCCCAGTTATAGGGAACTGGACTCTGATAATCCTGACTTGAGTCAGCTCCCTACTCCTCTTCAAGTCAACTTTGGCCAGAAGGCTAGGGTCATGTAATATAATCTGGAAGTACACCTCTGCTAACCAGAGAGGACTTATAAGGGAATTGTTATGTACAGAGCAGAGACTTCCAAATTTATTCCATGTACCAAACATTATTTTGGCCCTTCTCACTTTGCAGTAACTTCTTATGTTGTCTTAAAGGTGTCTTAGACCACTGTAGGACTATCTGATCTGCTTGCCAGGTTAAGTCAGACTATTTGGGGGAATATGCGAGGTTCAATGTACCCTTAGTGGCCTGTCCTTTGCCTGGGGTGAATCTATTCCTATTATTGCATAAAGCAATTTGAGGCCAAAATAGTCATAACATTCTTCTCCAACTTTCTTTTAGCCCTTTGAAACCCACAGAGCTTCCCTTAGTGGCTTAAGATCATCTCATCAATCATCATAATGACCTTAAGGCTAGTGAGTGGGGTTGGGTGTGTGCATTTTAAAAGTTAACAGCCCTGAATGAAAAATGGTAAGTATAAATAACAGTTGATGGTGATGTGTCCAGGACTGGAGAATTAGCAAGAGTTGCATTTATAAACGTAATGCCTGAACTTTGGAATCAGACAGGTGGCAGTTATTTACTGTTACTCCTTTATGGGTCCTCTTGACTCCTAGGAGCTTTCCAAGGTGTGTATGTTCCTGATGAGACTTTGGACACTTCTTATTTCAGTGATTTTTTTCCCCAATTACTTTAGTTTACTTTCTGACACTTCTTACTGGTACTGCAGTTGATATTTGAAGGATTCTTCCCTTGACACAGTTTTCTTATAGGTTTTGTTGGAACTTGAGGTGCAGGGATTTCTAACTAACCATAAAGGAAGTTCAGAGAAAAACCTCCCCCACCCTCCAAAGTAACAAAGTAAGCTGCTCTGACTGAAAATGTCTTCTCTCAAGATCCTGAAATAAATATCTTCCAGAAGGATCCAAGCTCCCTAAGTCCTGCTGCCACTTTTGTGATTTGTTTTGCTTTTCATAAATAGAGTTATCCTGACTTTCTTAAGCTGAGAGTTGCTTATTGGCAAGGGGAGGGACTACATCCTTGAAAGTGAAATGAGGAGAACCAAGGGCCAAAATTAAGCAATTTGTTAGAGGAATTTCACTTGGAGCATTTGAGATCTGGGCAAACTTTGGTTTGCTTTCACTTTCCTCTCTGATGAAATTAATTTAAGTTTTAATAAAGCGCATATGGGTCTGTTACTTTGGATCCTCTGTCTCCATTCTTTAGTCCTTTAGTTAGTTGGCAGTTTAAGACAGTATTTATTAAAAATAGTAATAACAGTTCAAATGGATTGAGATCCATCTCAGGAGACTGAGGCAGAAGGATCGCAAGTTCAAAGTCAGCTTCAGCAACTTAGCAAGGCCCTAAGCAACTTATTGAGATCCTATCTCAAAATAAAAAAGGGGAGAGGTTGGGAATGTGGCTTAGTGGTTGAGTGCCTCTGGGTTCAATACCTGGTACCAAAAAAATGTATTGAACAATTGCTATGTGAAAGACACTATTTTAAATTCTTGGTAGTACCAATCTGATAAAAATTGAATAATTGTATAACAAATTAGAGTATTGCTATAGTTTGAATCTCCCCTTCAAAACTGAATTTGAAATTTAATTGCCACTGTGATGGTATTATAATGTTGGCCCTTTAAGAGGTGATTAAGTCACGAGGGCTTAGCCTCATGGATGGATTAAGTCCATTATCCCCAGAATGAGCAGATATAAAAGCAAGGTTAGCTTTTTCAGTTTTCTCTTGTTCCCTTCCCCCCAGACCCTCCTTCTCTCTACCCATCTCCTCTTTGATGTGATGCTTATTTACCATGTTATGATGCAACAAGGCCCTCATCAGATGTCAGTACCTTGATCTTGGACTTCCCAGCATCCATAACTGTGAAAAATAAACTTATTTTCTTTATATATTATCCAGTCTGTGTAATTCTGTTATAGCACCAGAAGACAGACTAAGACCTAGCATATAATGTTCAGTCAATGAATAGCAGTATTCATGTATTCTCTGTCTCTTCTATTCCTTCTCCCTTAAAAAATACTTTGATTGAAGACAGGGCCTAATAAAGCACATGCTTTTAAATCTTAGAGTGGTTATCTTGGCTACTTCACCATCCTTTCATCCAATCCTGTAAGGAACAATTCCATATCCCTCAAATCCTGTTCATACCTACTTCTAATTTTGTCTCCTGATTTGTTAATGAAATTATACATATTCTCTCATTTTTCCTCTACTTCACCTAGGTTAATACTACTTAACCATTAGTTATGTTTACAATGCAGACTGAATCAAGAGATGTGGGGTGGAACCTGAGGAGATTTTAATTCTCATGTTTTTGAGTGATATCAGTAGTGTTGGATGGATCATACATTTAGGTGGTAAAGATGAAAGAGGATCAAATTTTACCAAATCTGTTATTTAAATGGATTGAGGTGATGATACTTAAAAATGTTAAATGATTTTCTTAGGTTACAGAGCTAGTTGGTGATAGAGACTTGAACCCAGCTCCTGATTATCATGCTGTATTTAAACCCTACACTTCTGCAATTATTTCTTCTAGCAATTTCTTGATGTTGAGTTGTCTGTTCTGCCTCACCTCAGCCTGTGGAGGTGAGGTAGAGGAGCCTTCTTGTGTCTGATCTGAATGTAATTTTGCTTTGCTGAATTATCACTGTAATTATTTTAAAGTTCTCTTTATTTTTAAGTTATTTTGGCTTAAAATATCATGAACATGAAAGCTTGTGCATGAAAGATTCAAAGAACTCTAAGGCAACAAACTCCACTGTTCATGCAGTTTTTATTAGTCCAAAAGAATGAGTGAGGCTGATTGAGATATTTGGGGATAAGGCTTATTTGTTAGAGAGGGAGGGGTAAAGATGTTTAAAATAGGGTCTCATTTCTGGACTTGAAGCATTCCAGTTCTATCTGAATATGATTGAGGTCCTTTTTTCCCAACGTGGGAGGGAACAATGGTCAGTTTATTGGCTAGGTGAAATAGGGCACTCAAAGATTTCCACAGAGAAATCTTTTAAAATAGTTCTTGGCAAGACCAGCAACTCAAGGTGCCTGCAGGTTGTTGAGCTTACTTGAGATAATTTGATAGCTTGGGACTCTATGACAGTTGAGAACATGCAGAAGACTCTTAAGCATTGTTGGACTCTAGTTAATTGAGTTCTTCCTTTGCAGCTGTGCTATGGATGTATCAGTAACCATTTTAGTAAATGCCTGAATGGGTACCTTTAACTTTCTTCAAAGTTTCATCTGGCTTTATTGATTTTGCATGTGGTATGGGATAGTGTGTGTGTTTTTTCTTTTTTCTTTGTTCTTTTTTGATATACATGACAGTAGAATGTATTTTGACATATTATACATACATGGAGTATAATTTATCCTAATTAGGATCCAGTTCTTGTTGTGTACATGATGTGGAGTTTCACTGGTCATATATTCATATATGAACATAGGAAGTTATATCCAATTCATTCAACTGTCTTTCCTATTCCCATCCCCCCTCTATTTCCTTCATTCCCCTTTGTCTAATCTAATTAATTTCTATTCTCCCTTATTATGTGCTAATGTTTGTCATATTTTGATTTAAAATAAAATCCAGGAACATCATCTTTGTAAACTAGGTAGTTTTAACTAACCAGTTATGAATAGTTAGAGTGACTTGAGAATCTCAAATTCATACTTTAGACCCTATTATCCAGTCAAACTAGCAGAAACAGTACACTAAACTTATGGCGAAAGTCCACAAACAAAACATCCTCCTCTTGAATATTCAAGGGGAAGAACAGAGCTGGATTCTGAGTGCCCAGAACTGTATTCGCCCGATATTTGTATTATTTTATTAAATCCACTTAAAAATTTTCTATGAAATATTATTGTTCCCTCTTGTTTTATAAATAAGGAAATACTGAATCAGAGAAGTTAACTAAAAGAACTTCTTACTGTCACACAGCTAGCATTTGGTATCTGTGATTCGAATGCAAATCTAAACACAGCCCTCATGCTGATTTCACATACATTAGGAAGATGACCAATTCAAATCTCAAAGCCCTGTTTGATAAATATTCTCCTGTTATTTATTCATTCACCTTCTAACTGTCTCACATAGAATGGAAATGAGATCATAGAAATAACAAGAACTCTGGAAAGCATATAAAGGAGGTTGCTCCTACTTCTGAGCCATAATAGTACCAGATAGTACTCAATAGTCTAAGAATATCTTAGTCATTTCTGCCCTACTGCCCAGAACATAGAAGGATCTCAATGAACACTTAATGAATGAATGAATGAGTGAATGAGTAAATCAATATGTTTTATCTATCTAGTTTAACACTTCCTGGCAGTTTATATGTCCTTGTTCATGTTCCTGGTCAAGGATATATAAATTACATATATATGTACAAAAAGATATACATACTTATTCAGAAATTGCCATCCTGACATATACAGACTCATAAAGGTACATCTCATAAAGATAAAAGAATATTGGGTGCATTAGTTTCCTGCCGCTATAAGAAAGTACCACAAAGTGGGTGGCTTAAAATGGCAGAAATTTATTTTCTCACAAATCAATGTTTTGACAAAAACAAGATCCCACCAAAACCTCTAGAGTAGGATCTTTTCTGGTATCCTTCAGATTCTACTAGCTTCACATACTCCTTGGCTTGTGAAAGTATAACTCTAATTTCTGCCTGTCTTCACATGGCAGTTTCCTATTGTATGTATCTCTCTCCTCACATGGTGTCTTCCCCTTCTTTATAAGGACAGCAGTCATATTGAAATCAATCCTACTCTAACAATTGGAATTTTTCTTTTTTCTTTTCTTTCTTTTTTTCTTTTTTTTTAACCAGGGATTGAACTCAGGGACTCTCGGCCACTGAGCCACATTCCCAGCCCTATTTTGTATTTTTATTTAGAGACAGGGTCTCACTGAGTTGCTTAGGGCCTCACTAAGTTGTTGAGGCTGGCTTTGAACTCGCGATCCTCCTGACTTAGCCTCCCAAGTTGCTTGGATTATAGGCGTGCGCCACCACGCCTGGCTACAATTTGATTTTGATTATATCTTCAAAGTTATTATTTCCAAATAAGGTCACATTCACAAGTACTGATGGTTAGGTAGTACTGAATAGGCAGTACTGAACATATTTTGTGGGATACAGTTCAACCTATAATAGTCTGTCCTTTGGCTCTCCAAAATTCATGTCCTTCCCATGGGAAAAATATATTAACCCTACCTCAACATTCCCATAGGTTTTAGCTCATTCCAGCATCAATTCTAAGTCCAAAGTCTCAGCTAGATATAATGAGTTCAAAAAAATTCCTAATCTCATCTTCTAATTCATTTAAATAAGATCTGGTTGAGACCCAGGGTAGAGTTCATTCTGGGGCAAAATTCTCCATTTGCAAACCTGTGAAGTCACAGCTCAAAAGAAAAATTAATGCGATCCAAAATTCAATGTTTGGACAGGAATAGGATAGGAATTCTCGTTCCAAAAGGAAAATATTTAGAAGAATAAAAAGGTATCATGGGTCTGAAACTTAGCAGGGAACATTCTATTAGATTTCAAGGTCTGAAAATAATCCTCTGAAGTATGAAGTTCTGTCCTCTAGGCCTGGTTGGCCTTGCCCTCTCAGCTAATCAAGACAATGGCTCTGCTTTTTCTGCCTAAGGAGATTACATCTTTGGCCCAGGACTCTGTATCTGTGACTTTACCTTCGGAGTCATTTGTCCTTCATTTCATCCCATCTCTATCCCTTTTAGTCAAGGCTGGTAGTATTTCTGCTGTTATAACATTTCCATAAACCTAATGATTGCCTCATTCACAGATGCCAGGGGTTAGTATTTCAATGTATCTTGGGGAGGATGCAGTTCAACCCACAACACTTGGATTTGCATTCACATACATACATACATACATATAACATATATATGTATATATATATAATAGAACATCCACGTTTAGTGTGAAGATGGGTTAGGGATCAGCAAACATTTATAATCTGATATATAAAGCACACATTGACTTGCTGGTACTTAATCATGCTAAACATCTCTGCCTCAAAACTTGCATTTACTTCTCCTCTGCCTAATGCTCTTTCCACTTCCCCCAGATGTTTGCATGGCTTATTCTCTCTTTTCATTCAGATCTCTTTTTAAATATCATCAAATCAGAGAAGCTTTTTTGACTGGTGTCTGAGATAATCCAACCCCATCTATTCTTAATCTTCTTTGACTGCTTTGTTTTTATTCATAAAAATTAATACCACTTGGTCATTTGTTCAACCCAAAGACTGCAAAAGCCCCAGTGTACTGTTTACAAATCTCAAAGAAAAAAACTTGGATGGAAAGAGTTTGGACATTTTATTGTATAGTCCTCAGTGGTGGCAGGACAGGACAAAATTTAGGGTACACTGCACTTACAAGCAGGGATAATATATAGAATATGTTGTATGCCCATTGTGCAGATGGGCAGATTTTATGAGTACATTCTTTTACTTTACAACTGGGGTCACTCTGCTTTGATCCCCACCTAAAGATTAAAGACAAAGGAAGTGGTCAGTTTCCCTTCCTCTTACCTTCATTGTTACATTCTTTGGAGTTCATCTTATTTCACTGCCAGGAATATCAAGCTTAAGCACTGAATTGTGTTTACTCAAATGCCATTATCTATTTATTTTGTTAATTATCTGTCTCCCCTTACTGGAATGTAAGTTTCATGAGGCAAGAGGGCTGGAATTTTTGTTTGTTATTGTTCCATACTGTTTTCCCCAAAGCCTAAGATGGACATATTACGGACACTCTATATTTGTTCATGCAATGAATTCACAGAGAGGAAGAGAGTTTTTTTGGAGCATCTGCTTGATGCCAGATACTTTCATATTTAACTTCATTTAGTACTCAGATGTCTGAAGATTTATAAGATAATCAGGTGAGAATCAGGTGAAAGGACATAAAAAGTAGTGTCTGCACATTCTCTGCTGTAACAAAATTACTCTGGTCTCCCCTGTTATGTGGGCAACTGGTGTCCCATTCAGTTTAGCAACTTTTATTCTCTATGGATTCTATTATAAATAAACCATGGGCTCTGCCCTCAAGGAGCTAACAGTTTAGTTCAGGAAGAAGTTGGCATTTCACTTGTTTTCCAAAGAGATGTGAGTATTAACCAGACAAAGGGTGAGGGGGCAATATATGTAAAAGGGTACAAATGCATGAAAAGCAAAGGCATTTCTATCACTATCCACCCTCCCACACACTACATACTGTACCATCTAAATCAGCAGTAGTAGCAGCAACAGCACCATCTGTTGCATTTACTACATGTCAGGCACTGTGCCGGGCACTAGGATAAGGGAAGACTATGGCTTAATCTGTACTGTAAAGATATTTATAGTCCAATTGGGTGGGTGAGGCACATAAGAAAATAGTTATCCAATGCAGTGCAGAATGTCCAACATGAAAGGAACAAACAGCTGATGCTCCAGGAATCCACATTTAAGACTCATGATAGGGAACAAAAAGGTTGGAAAAATACTCCAAGGTGGTTCAAAAGTTTGAGCTAAACTTCAAAGATGAAATGTTATCAGAGATGTATATGCAAGAGAAGCAATTTTTGTGGGGACCAGGGATAGTCCAAAGTCAACCCACTAGACTATGAGTTTCATGAGGGCAGGAAACATATCTGCTTTTTTAGCACTATAGTCCTGGTGTCTACTACATGGCTTGACATTTAGTAGAGAGTTATAAAATTTGTGATCGCAGTGTGTGACCTCTGAATAGACTAGTTTGAATGAAGCACAGACTCTGCATGGGTGAACAGAAATAAGGATAGGTTTTATGAAATATTTTGCATAAAGTTCATGTTGATACCCTTAAGGCTGTCCCCTTTCCAAATCTTAGGAGTCTGAGGAAAATTTATAGGTAATAGGTTGTCTTTGTAAATCCATGGTATTTCTCAATCTGCCCATGCTTCTTCCCATCCATGTATTTATTCTCTCAGTTTTCTATTTGCCATTCATCCTTTTACATGTTTATTTACATCTTTGCTAGAAATATGAAAATTTCCTTTGCATATGGAGGCTGACAGTTGGGATCAGGACCTGGGTTTTAAAACATATACCATAAAATACCTTTTAAAAATACTCCTAGTCTAGCCAGGTGTGGTGATGCCTGTGTGTAATCCCAGCATCTCACAAGCTGAGACAGGGGGATTGCAAGTTCAAAGCCAGCCTTTGATATTTAGCAAGGCTCTGAGCAACCTAGTGAGACCCTGTCTCAAAAAATTAAAAAAGGGCTGTGGATGTGGGGATATGGCTCAGTGGTAAAGCACCCCTGGGTTCAATCTCTGGTACCAAAAACAAAACAAACCCTAGTCTACTATTAGCATAGCCAGGAATTCTACTAAAATTGATCTTGAATAAATTCAGCATTTTTACAAATTTAGAAATATAGAGTATACTTTAGAATTCTATTTTAAAGTTTAAAGATTTTAATTTCAATGTAGTCAAATGGATCAATATTTTATTATGGTTTGTGGTATTTTTATGTCTTATTTAAGACATCTTTCCTTGCTCCAACATCTTATTTTAATGAAATCTCAGATGTTTTCTTCTAAACATTTTATGGTTTTGCTTTCATGTTTAAGTCATTAATATGTCTACTGTTTGTGCATGTAGTTTAAGGTAGGAGTCTAATTTTACTTTTTTTCATATGACTACATGATTAGCTAATCACTATTTAAGAGAAATATTCCCTTATTGACCTTTACACTCAATCAACAGAATTCAGTCTTTTCAGAAAAAATAGTATCTGATTCAAGGTGATTTGTCAGATATACCTAGACAGAAAAGTGGTTGTTAATATTATGAAGACTTTGCTTGTTGAAATAAGACTCTGCTTTCTATGATGAGAGAAAATGGCAAACAAGGAGAATGTCCATATTATGTTATTGAAAATATCTGTTGTTAACTAGTTTAAGAGGAGATAATATAACTACCATGATCAACTGACCTAAATCTTAAGAAAATATTTTGATTTATAGTTATTCCATCCAGAAATTCTGGGTTCTTGGAAATTCTGTTGAAAATTTCAAATTTCTAAGTAATTGTTTTCACACAACACACTTTTCTGTGTTCACTAATGACTGTGTGCATGTGTGTACAGCATTTTGCTTTCCTACAGTTCTCTCTGTTTTAGGAAGAAAAATGGAGAGACTTGATGGACCTGACTTGCCTATACCTTCCAACCTGGAGTTCTCCTCTTTTCCGTTTACCAAAATATAACTTGTTCTTTAGGTTCCAGTTCAAATCATACCAGATAATTTCTATCCATGAAGAATGCTAATAACATTTTATATATTGCTTTAATTTGAAGATAATTTCAATTATAAATTGTAGTATGACTTAACCCTAACCCTAACCCTAACCCTAATGTTGCCCACGACCCTTTGGATGACTGTAAACAGGATGCACCACTTAACTTTAGGGTGGAAGAAATCAGTGACAACAAAATTGACTGTGACGAGTTATATAGTTACCAAAATACATGGGGTATTCTTGTGAGAGGCATTCAAAGTAATATACTCCATTTCACAACAATTACCTAATTTTCCCACATGGTTCTAAGATTTTCATATCTAGATTCTGTTAAAAATGTTAACTAGTGTGAACATTAAAATCATAATCATTGTTTTTGTATAAATAAGTTAGAGGGCTGTTCTCTGGAATCGATAGAAGAGTTAACACCTTTTGTACTGTGTTTCTAAGTGCTCAGGTTTTATGGGTGGATTTCAGGACTACTTCAACATCAATTAAATCAAATATGCTTATACAATTGCCATTTAAAAAGAATTCTGAAACTTAAGTGACCGGAGTGGACCACTGGAAAAAGAGGGAGGCTCTGAAATGGGGGGCAGGGAAAGCAGAGAACAAACTACAGGAGGGTGAAGTATAACGTGCCAAATGCCTCCTGTGATGTTCCAGAACAAGATGAACTTGATTTGAGTTTCCTATAAAGCAGACTGATCGTTAAGATTCTTAACTCAGGCTCCAATCAATGACAAAACTGAGAACTTTAAGGGTAGTGTGAGAAGCGGAAGGTTTGCTGGTATTATGCTTGCATTTCAGATTCCTGTTTCAGGCTTTTCAAGTAATCATGAACATTCCCAAAGCCATGATACTTGGCTAAATACACAAGGACCCCAGTTGCACACCACCCAAGAGATGAATTTCTTTATGATTTGGCTAATATTGGCAGAGCATTAGGATTTTATATGTGGAAGAACAAAAGCTAAATATATGCATATGTGTATTTGGTCAGGCCAGTCAGGCCAGTCAGGCCAGTCAGGCCAGTCAGGCTTGGGGCCTGCAAGTTGAGAGTTATGTTGTCATTCTGGTTTTGCTAGTTTTTTTCAGTATTAAGAACAAGGGAGGTAAGGCAGTTTTTGCTCTTACCATGAGATGGAGCTACCAAGGAAAAACAACTTCTAAGTAGAGGCCCCTTAGTCAAAGTTATGAGCTCCACCTGGTGGAAAAATGTTTGCTTATAGACAATCATGGGTAAGAACCCCTTTTTCTATAACCTCTTGGCTCTGCTTACTTTTGGCAGGGTTGACATAACTGACTCTATTTTCTTCTTCCTTTGTTTTTGCTCTGCTGGGGATTGAACCAGGACCTTGCCACATGCTAGGCTCTACCAGTGAGCCACATCCCTGTCCACAGCTGACTCCATTTTGATTTTGACAGTTTTCCCACCTTGTCTCTGAATGATTGTTTTTCCTTCTTTGAAGGCATTGCTGATTAATCACCCTGTCGTTTGCTTTTGATTGTATCTCATTGCCAGAATGGACCTGTCCTGGTTGTTGGTTCCACTGGTTGTTGGTTCCACGTCTGAGGGGAAGTAGTAAGATAATTAGGAGTCACTGTTTAAACCGTTTGTCCAGATTTGAGCAAAAAGAAGTTTAGAGAGAATGATTTTGGAGCTCAGTTTACCTGAAGTCCAGTGCTAAGTTTAATCTTATCTGTTTCATAAACAATAGCTAGCATATTAAAACATTGGGTCTTATGCAGAATTTTGAGAGGAGACACAAAAATTTAAAAGGAAAATACAAAACAAATTAATAAGGGCAAATCAAATCTACTTTGTATAGCAGACTTGAACCAAGAAACAATCTATTTTATTCATATCAATTTCACCACTATAAATAAAGGAAACCAATTTACTTGTAAAACAAGTTTAGTTTTGCCAAAAGTACTTAGGAATAATTTTTAGAATCCTTTTATGCAAATTAAGATGAACTACCATTTAGGCAAAAAGCACAGTATTTTACACTTAAAATGCAATCATTTCTGTTTAATTGTAAAAGCAAATAATACAATTTGTTAGAAATCATCTCATGAGTTCTAATTTAAATTTTTTTTTTTTGCTTCTAGAATTTTATCCTCTGGGATCCTAATCATACAGAATTTCAGGAATTACATTTTATTAACAATAAATGCCAGTGAGACTGCAGATAAAAAGGAACTTTTATATTCTGTTGGTGGGAATGTAAATTGGTACAGCCACTATGGAAATAAGTATGGAGGTTCCTCAAAAAGCTAAAAATAGAACTATGATTTGATCCACTATATCACCTCTTGGTTTTTGTCCAGAAGAATGGAAGTCAGCATACTTTAGATATACGTGTATATCAGTGTTTATTGCAGCACAATTCACAACAGTCGAGTATGGAATCAGTCTGGGTATCCATCAACAGATGACTAGAAAAAGAAAAGGTGGTGTATATATACACAGTGAATTATTCAACCATAAAGAAGAACAGAATTATATGATTTGCAAGAAAGTGAATGGAACTGGGGATCATAATGTTGATGAAAATAAGTCACACTCAGAAAACTGTCATGCTTTCTCTCATATGTGGAAACTAGAGGGAAATGAGAAAACAAAGGGGAGCCATGAAAGTAGAAGGGAGACCAGCAGGGTAGAGGAAGAGGATCAGGGGGAGCATGTGGGAGGTACCGGGGTATGAAATTGATCAAATTATATATATATATATATATATATATATATATATATATTTACATTATATATATTTATATTTATTTATTTATTTATTTATTTATTCATTCATTCATTTTTTTGTGGTGCGGGGGATTGAACTCAGGGCTTGTTCATGCAAGGCAAGCACCCTACTAACTGAGCAACATCCCCAGCCCAGATCAAATTATATTTTAAGACTTCTTTTTTTTTAAAATATTTTATCTTATTTGTTTACTTTTGTGTGGTGCCCAGTGCCTCATGTGTGCTTGGCAAGTGCTTTCCTCTGAGCTACAATTCCAGCCCCTCAAATTATGTTTCTATCTATGTGAAAATATGCTCCAATGAGAACCCACCTGTCTGCATAATCAATATGTGCCAATAAAAATTACATTTTAGTAATTAAGCTGCATTTATTTGTCTTTTCCTTTTTTTTGAACCAGGGATTGAACTCAGGGGCACTTGGCCATTGAATCCTATCCCCAGCCCTATTTTGTATTTTATTTAGAGACAGGGTCTTACTGAGTTGCTTTGGGCTTTGCCCATGCTGAGGCTGGCTTTGAACCCAGGATCCTCCTGCCTCAGCCTCCCAAGCCGCTGGGATTATAGTTGTGGGCCACAACACCCGGTTTGTCTTTTTCTTTTTATAGTGACAATACTTTAGAATATTTTTAGAGATATGCCATAGAACAATAAGTACTGCAGACTTTCAGATACAGTTTATAGGAATTAATGCTTATTTACCAATTAAGAATATTTATTTTCTTTTTTATTAGTGCCTTGTATTTATACATAATTGTGGGGTTCATTTTGACATTTGTATTTGCTGATAACATATTTGCTCAATTTCAATCCCCAGTGCCCCCCCATTCCCTATCCTCCTCCCTCCCCCATCCCCTTCCTCTATTTGTCTTCCTTCAATTTATTTATTCATCTTTTAAATGGATACATTATAGTTATATATAAAACAGGAATGCATTGTATTATGTTCATTCATGCACCTAGTAAAATTTGTCCAATTATGTTCATTGGTTCTTCCCCTTTTCCTTCCTTTCTCCCTTCCCCCTTCATCACCACTTCTACTCTACTGCTTTTCCTTCTATTTTAATGAGATCCCTTTTTATTTCTCTTTTCTCTTTGGTTTCCACATATGAGAGAAAACATTGACCCATGACTTCTGAATCTGGCTCATTTCACCAATTATGATGAAGTACATATATGTGTTTTTTATATCACAACTTTTTTTTTTAGTACTGGGGATTGAACCCAGGGGCTTAACCACTGAGACACATCTCCATCCCATTTTTATAATTTTTTAAAATTTTGAGACAGGATCTTGCTAAGTTGCTTAGGGCCTTTGATAAGTTGCTGATTGAACTTGCAATCCTCCTGTCTGAGCCTCCCAAATGGCTAGGATTACAGGTGTGTACCGCTACACCTCGCTTCACTTCTTTAAATGTTTTTTGACAGTGTAATTTAAATTTTTAGATTAATTTTAACAGCAAATTTGGATTATGTGCAGTAATGCAATCATGAGAGAAGTTCTACCTTTTGAGAAAACCTCTGTAGTCTTAATACAGCTGGGCACAGTGGAGCATGCCTGTAATCACAGCAACTTGGGAGGAGGAGGCAGGAGGATTGCATGTTCAAAGCCAGCCTCAGCAACTGAGTGAGGCTCTAAGCAACTTAGACCCTGTCTCAAAATAAAAAATAACAACAACAACAAAAAGGGCTGGGGATACTGCTCAGTGGTTAAGGATCCCTGGGTTCTATCCCTGATTTAAAAAACAAAGCCTTACATAAATACCTTACATTGACATTTTTAATTCCAATATTTTTGAGATGGAGGATGAATAAAGCAGGATTGCTCCCTACTAACTATAGAGTCATAATTTGTGCTATTTAAAATTATTATAAGCTGGGCGTCAAGGCGCAAGCCTGTAATCCCAGCAGCTCGGGAAGCTGATGCAGGATTGCGAGTTCAAAGCCAGCCTCAGTAAGGGGAAGGCGCTAAACAATTCAGTGAGACCCTGTCTCTACCTAAAATACTGAGTAGAGCTGGGGATATGGCTCAGTGGCTGGGTGCCCCAGAGTTCAATCCCCTGTTCCCCCACCCCAAAAAATGACTATAAACAATACAAAACATTTTAGACTTTTGTTGAAAGTTTAGTAAGAAAACAATTTAGTAATTTTTGCAGTAGACAACTATCATGATTGAAACATTGTAAAATTTTTTACAAAAATTTTAGAATATTTTTATCAATACCATATATCCTATATCATTGTAAAAATAATAGTTGTACTTTATCCAGAGTTATAAACCATATTTCATTTAAAATACTTTTAAATAAATAGATACTTAAACCTTAATTCTTTTTTGGGGGGGGTGGTACTGGGAATTGAACTCAGGGGCACTCAACCACTGAGCCACATCCCCAGCCCTATTTTGTATTTTATTTAGAGACAGGGTCTCACTGAGTTGCTTAGTGCCTCACCATTGGTGAGTCTGGTTTTGAACTCAAGATCTTCCTGCCTCAGCCTCCCCAGCCTCTGGGATTATAGGCATGCACCACTGAATCCAGCATGATTCTTTTTAATTAACACTTGATTATAAACTTTTTAAGGAACTCTGTCTATGCCTACACTTAGTGTGTAGTCTCTTTTGTGGATCTTCAAATATTCATTGACCACCTGATATTTACATACTTATATATACTTTTATCAGGAAAACTACAGATGTCATATAGCGATGTGAACACTATGCTTTGCTTTCACTGAAAGCACAACATATTTGGGGTATGAAAAGCCCAAGATTTTTGTTTCTGAATCCCTTAAGGATTCCTCTGTGAGAAACAAAATGATTTTTCCCCAATCTGGATGCCTTTTATTTTTTATCCACTTGCTCAAGCTATAACCTTCAATACAATGTCAAATGGAAATAATGGGAGTAGATCTCTTTGTCTTGTTCCTATAGCTGAGGGGAAACCATTCAGCTTTCCAATATTAATTGTAATGTGAGCTAGAGAAAAAATGATTTTTGAAAATTGCAATTCTAAGAATCTGATCTAAGAAGGATGAGATAGGAAAACAGCAGCAGCCTGCCTATTACAGAGGAGCAAACAAGCATTTCTAGTTTATATTCCAACTGTTAGTATCAGGTTACATATATAAATACATTTCATTAACAGGCTCAGTCACAGCTATTAACTCTACTTGGAACAGCCTTCTTTAATGAGTCTTCACAGCAAAACAAAAAGGTATTTCCCCTAAACTGACTACTAGCATAAATAGATGGTGGCTACTTATTTTACAACTTAAATATTGAATGAATTGCCTTTATAGAAACTGTTGACTTAAGGGTATTTTAAAATGATAAACAAATATTATTTATAACAATCTTAAAATTTTATTGCTTAAATCCTATTTTTCTCCAAGTATTGTTCTATATTAGTTGAAAATGCACTTTAAATAAAATCTTCATTTCCAGATACCTGTTGTCCCTCTAGAATAAGTTGTTTTCAAACTTATTGAAATATCAGCTATCTCTTTGGCACATCTATTACCCATTAAAATTGAGACATTAGACAATCTTAGGCAATGCACTCAGTTGTTTCTTTGTCAAAGGAAAAGCCCCCAAATTCACTGTGCTTGCAATATGGAAAGCAATGGACATTGCAACTTAAACATCTAAGAGAGATAAACATAATCCTGATTGGTTGGCAACACAGGCAAAATGCATAATGGTTTTTAAGACATTTCTATTTTAATCCCTTTGTCAGAAATCTATGTATGTTAAAATTTCAATCATAAGACAAAACAACATGGTAACACAAATTTTCCAGGTGTATAAACAAGAAACTTAAATCCAAATTGTATTTTTGGCAGACTTGTTGAGGCCACCTAGTTATATGGCTAAAATTTAAGATTTATATTTGCAAGTCTTATATAATCCTTGAATCAAATTTTTACATAGCAGTAATTTGGTTTAAAAACCCTTTTTACCTTCTTTTTCTTTAGTCCCAAATAGTCTGAAAGTTAATTCTTTTGAAGTCTGCATTCCAGCTGGGATTAACTCTACTTGGAACAGCCTTCTTTAATGAGTCTTCACAGCAAAACAAAAAGGTGCTTCCCTTTAAATACTAACCTAAAATAGATGGTATCTACTTATTTTATAACTTAAATATTGAATGAATTGCCTTTATAGAAACTATTGACTTAGGGTATTTTAAAATGATAAACAAATATAACCTGAAATATAGCTGAAATAACAATCCTCCAAGTAACCTTGAAAAATGATTATTAACTTAGTAAAGGTGGCAGAAAAGAACTAGATAGGCAAAGTGCCAAAAACCTCCAATCAAACAAAACAAAATAAAAATATATTGTGTGCAGAACCAAAGTGAATTCACCAAAGAGCAAACAAACAACAACAACAACAACAACAACAACAACAAAACAATCGTGAGCTCAAAAAGGCAAAAGTTAAGCAGGTGCAGTTACCCTAGTCAAAGTTATTTTTAGGAATTTTAGGTCCAGTTTATCTTGGTGAATTTAAGTTAAACTGTGCCCAGTTTCATTTTCAGGATTAATTTTGTTAGTGACTTTTTTGATGACTGGAGCAAGAGTTGGTGCTTAGGAAATATTGTGGGTCATTATAATGCACTGTTTATGGGAATTCTTTCCCACAGTGTCACTCATGGGCCATATATTTCCTTTTACATGTCTCAGATATCCCTGAACACCAAGAGGTATAGGGTAGAGGTGCATGGTTCAGGGTGATCTCTCCTCTATGTGCATTTCCTAGATTAGTTTTTAGAGTTCCATCCAACCCAGGAATGGGATATGTCATTCTAAAATGGAATTCTATGAGGTCATTGCACATTATAGGTCAGTTGCCTTGACACCTTTGTCAAGACCCAACTCACCTAGTGTCAACCCAGTGTGGAACGGAGGTAGCATTTGTCTCTTTGGAGTCTAAGTATTTTCATGTAAACAAAATCCACATAGGACTGTTGCTGTTAGCTATCAAAGTCTTGTATCTTGTATTAAGTGAATAAACATGATAATAGATCAAAAGAACACAGTTACATTAAATCAGAATGTATGTTTAATTACATAGACCATGGTGTACCACAATAATAAAATCATCTTTTTATAAGTCAACCACATTTTATCTAGATGGCTCCAACATAGAATTAGCTCTTTCCACTGTCAGGCAAATCACAACAGAGTTCTCCCAATATTCTGAGTTTTCTTATGCACCTTATATTCCTTCCCTGCAAATTGTCACCAAAGTCATAAATAACAATCCAATTTTTCCTGTCACTCAAATGACCAAGGCCTCAAAATTGGTTCAGAAGAACCCCAAAATCTCTCAGAAGAGTTCTAAATGACAATAAAGAAGGACAAACCTCGACTAGCCAGGGGTCAAAGTTGGGCAAAAAATTTATGTCTTTGTGTCACCAAAAGGCAGTAAGGGCAGACAATGTCGGCTGGAAAGGGAAACAAAGAAGGGCCCCCAGCTGGGGATATAGCTCAGTTGGTAGAGTGCCTGCTTTGCAAGCACAAGGCCCTGGGTTCAATCCCCAGCACAGTAAAAAAAAAAAAAAATAAATAAAATAAATAAATAAAAAATAAAAATAAAGAAAAGGAGCGTCCCAAATCAAAACTAGGAATGGTGGTCTTTTATCTGTTCCCTTTGTTCAGAGTCAAGGAGCCATAGGTGTGCCCCCTGACCCCAGTATTGGAGTCAAATGACACCACCAGAGGTACTCATCCCTTCTTGGTCAACAATTTCATTATCAACTTCCACCTCAGAGTCTTAATTTTAAAAGTGCCCTGTACCACTAGGTGAGTATACAGTGGATACAGTGGTGAATAAGACAAAAATTCCTTACTCACGTGGAGGTTACTTTCTAACAGTAAGAGACTTATTAAATCCAGTAAAACATAAATGGCCAAAGTAAATTCAGCTAATGGCAAATGTTATAATGAAAATAAAGTAGAACAATGAAAGGGTAGAGACTAGAGTGTGTATGGGGTGAGAATTCTTTTGGTTGGGTGCTTAGGGAAGTATATTAGCCATCTTTGTGCTAGTTCATGGAACAATGAGAAGGAACAAGCCATGTTATAATCTGGGGAAGAGTATTCCAGATAGAGAAGCAACGAAGTACATAGGCCCTGAAGTGAAGGCAAACTTAGACTGCTGGTAAAGTAGGTTGAATTTCAATGTGACTACTGCATAGAGAGCCAACAAGTCTTGGTGAATTGCAAAGAGGCCTTTAAAGCATTGAGGCATTGAAACATGTTAAGCCTATCAGTTTGCTCTGTGGAATCTTGAGACCTGATAGGTCTTATAGTGGTTAACGTAAGAAATAATTTTTGGGGCTGCTGTTGTAGCTCAGTGGTGTGGGGTAACTGGGTTTGATCCTCAGTAACACATAAAAATAAATAAATAAAATAAAGATATTGTGCCCATCTACAACTAAAACAATTTAGAAAAATAAGTAATTCTGAATTCAGATGGTAGACAAGAGACAGAGAAGTGGACAGATTCAGAAACTATTTTTGAGGTAGTGTTGATTGAATTTCCTAATGGAATGAATGTTAAGAGTGAGAGAAAGAGAAGAACCAAAGATGATTTTTTAAAAGTTTTTGTCATGTGACAGAGTAGATAATGTTGCTATTTACTGAGATGAGGAAGAAGGGGGTGCAATTTGGAAGTCAAATCAAGAGTTCAGTGTTGGGCATTTTGAATTTTAGATGCTTATTAGACATCCAAGTGGAATCACTGGAGTAGCATGACGAGATTAAAATTTGGGTGTCCTTAACATAGAGATGATTTTTTAAAAGGTGGGAATGCACGAAATCACCTAAGGAAAGGGCAAACATGGACAAGAAAAAAAAGTTTTGAAACCTAATATTTCGAGGTCTGTTGGAGTAGAAGCCCTTGCTTGTATTTAATGAGTATATTCAGTGGGAGAGGTGAAATGATGGTTGGTGATAGGTCTATGATAACTAGCAGCTGAATTTTAACCTTTGGTTTCACTTCTTAAGAGCTTTTGATATGGCTGTGAAGTGTGCAGGGTTTGGGGGATGGAGGAAACATTAGGAGGTACAAACTAGTTGATGCAAGTGGAGTTCAGTGTGTGGCTGTAGAAGACCTTACTGCCCTGGTTTTCATCTGCTTTGAGCTTTCAGCTGCATCTTAAGTGACTGTAATTGAAAGCAACTTATTTGGAGCAGTTGCCTGCTTTTCATTAAGAACTCAGCTTGTCTCTGGATCTTTATTCCAAATCTATCCTGCACACATGGGCCCTGATTTCTGGTTGGAATAAGGGTTCCAAAGTGTCTAAATCCTGAACTTCACAGAGAAAATTGTGAATTGAACACTGGAATGACTTCCTCAACCACAAATACCCTGTTTTTTAAAAATTTTCCTTGGTCTTTGGTAGAAATGTTCCTTCTATAGGAACCTATTCTCCTAGTAGAATCAAACTTCTAAAAAATTTTGTGTCCAGTACTCTAACCCCTCATCACCTCCTATTGGACTCTTTGGCAGACTTGCAAAATAAATCCTCTGTAGTACAATGTGAAAGATCCCTACGTGTATAAACTATCCTAATATTTTAATGGCATTGTGCTTTTAAAAAGTCACACATATTTATAGTAATTTATAGGAGGAAAACACCTTTCATGAAAATACAGCACATATTTTTGTTAGAGGGAAATTATTTTTATCAATAAGTTAGTACATTATTTTGCATCTTTCACCCATTTTATTAGTATATTAAGTATAGAAAAGTATAGCATGTATTTTGGCATTGGAGTTGGGAAGTACAGCTTATATGCCAGTGCTATGATTTGAATGTGTTCTCCAAGAGTTCACAAAGTTCATATATTAATGATATGGGAGGTGATTCGTTTGGGAAGTCATGTAGATTTTTTAATAAGTTACTTGGTCCCACAATTTTGTTAGAGTGCCAGGAAATGGACTAAGACAGACAGCAAATATGATAGTCTACTTGCTAACAGGGTTTTTAAACTAGCCCATTTTTCTCCTTAAGAAATACAGTATTGAGCTGATTAACATTTTCCACCCTTTATACTCATTCTAGAAGTTGTTACTATAGAAGCACAGTCAGTGAATATTTTCCAGACTTTGAAGTCAGATAGTTCTGAGTTTAAATATTAGTTCTTATTCCTTTATTGCTATCACAATACCATTGTGTCTATAGAATGAGTTATTTCTTGTAAAATATTGGTACTTAGTAAGCACTCCATAGGCATTAGCTATTTTCTATTAATTAATTTTTCAGTTGTTACAGTGGTATTTTAAAAACAGATTATTAATTGAAAAGATCTTTTAGACAGTTCCATTTTCTATTATCTAGTGTTTGAACTCAAATAAATTGCCTTTTATGGTACTTGTCTCCAATGAGTGTCTTTTAGCCAGGCTAGAATAACAGACTCTTCCTTTTCAGAGCAAGGCAAACAGATCAGGATATTGAAATTAGTCTTGAACAAATACTGTTGTACATGAGTCAGATCAACCAATTGTATTCAGTTGTATTCAGCATGTTTTATTGCTAAATAATCCTTCAATTTCCAGGCCCCATGGACAGTGGTCACAAATGTAGACTTCTCTAAGACATTACTATTTTTGACCTTGGTAAACATATGTATTTTACCTCAAGTTGGTGAGTAGTTTCCAAATGTTTTTTGTGTGTGTGTGTGTGTTGGGGAAGGGGAGAGGGAGAGGGAGAGGGGGAGGGAGAGGGAGAGGGAGAGAGGGAGAGAGAGACTTTAAAAAGATTAGATATTTTAAATAACTTGAGTAGAGAATGTTCTATTGATAATAATTGGAAGAGGTAGGTTTCTGGAGTATTCATTTGGTTTGGACAAATAAGTTTTAGATTTCGATGCCTGGAAGGCTTTCCTGGCACTGTATGTTTTACAGAATTGGTGTGTTTAAAGTAGCTAGGGCAAAAAACTTAACTTTACTACCAGGAACAAGAAATTAATGTTTGTAAACTGCTTTAAAGTTTTAGTAGCATAATAATATTCTATATATTCTTATAAAATGTTGACTATCTCTGAACCCTGAGGCATTAAAGCATGGTTTAAAATGATTAGTTTCTTTGCTCAACTAATATTATGTATATACCTACTATTAATGGAAGCAGCCTATTTTGGCTCTCCATGAATAGTCACTGTCTTTTTCTTCAGTGTCCTAGAGCACTTCTGCATGCCAAAGTCTGGCTACCTGCATGAGGATCTCCTTAGCAGAGAGTAGCTAGATGAACATGTGGCACATCTGCTGGTGAGGTCTATATTTTCACTAAGAAAAGCTGACTGTCTTGAGTTAGTACTGCAGGGAGGATATTTCGAAGTGGCCAACAGCATTATGTCAAGTTAGATGATCAGTTTGAGTTTCAGAAAAAGCATTATTAAGTAGCAGGTAAGAGCAAAGGAACTAGAGGAAGACAGACTTGGGTTCAAGTTTTACTTCTGCCAATTACTTTCTGTAGATGACCTTAAAAAATTTGCTTAACACTTTAGATCTGCATCCTCATTTCTAAAGGAGGAGTGATAATAATATATCTAACTCATTGAGGCCATTTTGAGAATTACATGAGCTAATGTGTGAAAGTGCTTAGCACAGTGACACTAAATAATAGCAGCCTTTGCCCCTCCACAGTCATACCATACACCCCATATATTAGCTAGAACTTCACTAGCCAAGAAATTAAAAAGTATTTTCTCAGTCATTGTTTATATCTCTCCCCTCAAACTGTCTTCTTTCCTCTAGAGCTTCTTTCCCCATAGACTTAGCTCAAACTCAAATTAATTCTCCACTAGTATCCTCCCTTCCAGGTAGTTAAATCCTACTAATTCTGTAAGGACCATCTCCAAGTCCTTTCTGATCCCCTGGTGAAACCTAATACCTTTCTTATGATATCCATCCTATTTTTCCTTATAATCACAAATGTGCTTTCTGCACCCCTCCATACTAGACAGAAAGTATCTTGAGAGTGGGGATGGTATTCATGTATCTCTCACAATGACTAACAGTACCTTGCATATGGTACAACTTAATACTTGTTGAGCTGAATTAGACTGAAATGGTTTATATTTGCAATATATTTAGAAATAAGTACCAGAAGTTGGTGTCATCTGGTGATTCCACCATTAGTCTTTCCCCCTCTTCTTTCCAAGGTACAGTATATATTCTGCATACATAATTCAAGATTTCATGCAATAGAAGTGAATTGGGAGTTTGTAGAATTTCCAGGAAGACATTTTCTGTAATACTCACAGCAAGTCACAGAGACCCAAATGGCAATAGACACTGCTAGCAAATGGAAATAGACACTGCTGGGCCAATTCAAGAAATATTTATTGAGGATATATTATATGTAAGAGTTTGAGCTATGTCTATGGGGAAAGAAGATCTAGGGGAAGAAGAAGGTCTGAGGGGAGAGATATGAATTATGACTGAGAGAATCCTTTTTTATTTCTTGACAAGTGAAGTTCTAGGTCTTGGTGGCAAATATATGGGGTGTATGGTATGACGGTGGAGGGGCAAAGTCTGCTTAAGCATCTGAGAGATTTGGTAAAAATAAATACATAGTGGTTGGGGTTGTGGCTCAGTGGTAGAGTGCTTGCCTAGCACATACAAAGCACTGGGTTCAATCCTCAGCACCATATAAAATAAATAAATAAAATAAAGGTATTGTGTCTATCTAGATCTAAAAATTTTTAATAAATAAATAAACAAAGTCTTGGGACAGTGGTTCTCAACTTGTCTGCTCTTTGGAAGCACCTTTGGGAGTATTTTAAAAATAGTGATGGCTGGGTCCCAACCCTGGGACATTCTGATGTAGTTGGTCTGGGGTATAGTTTTGGAATTGGAATTGTTTTAAATCACCACTGGTGATTAAGATTTGCAGCTTAGGTTGAAATCATGGCTTCAGAATCATGTTTCTGTAGAAACCCCAAGTGGTATTTGGTTCTAGTCAGTACTTCTGGCCTAGTCTGTTCATTTACATAGGGGACAATCCTTGGTATTATTTAGTAATCCATTTATTAGAGTGAAAATTGTTCTTTAATAACAAAATTATTATCATGCCTCCAAGAGATCCATTCATGCGGGAAACATTGGAAAGGACTATATTAATTTCTTATTGTTTCTATAACAAATTACCACAAATTTAGTGGCTTTAAACAATGAAAATTTATTATAATTCTAAAAGTTCAAAAACCTAAAATCAAATTATCAACAGGACTGTGTTGCTTCTGGAGGTTCTAGGGAAGAATCTGTTTCCTTGCTGCATCTAAGTTCTAGAGGCTACTCCTGTTCTTTTGAATCAAAGATTGTATCACTCTGACTTTTCCTGTTGTCACATCTCCTTTTCTGGCTCTTGCCTTCCTCTTATAAATATTCTTTGATTACATTGGACCTACTTGGGTAATCTCCCAGTCTTGATTTGCTTCATCACATCTGCAATGTTCCTTTGGCTATGTAAGGTGACATATTCCAATGTTTCAGGATTTAGGATGTGGACTTATTTGAGAGGCCCCTTTCAGCCTCTCATAGGGATTAATGGTGACAATAGTACTAGTACTGATAATATTTACCTGTATCCTCTAAACCACGTCACAAACGATTTAAAAAATCGTGGACAAGGCCCTGTGCTGGATACATTAATGTCATACCTTGGTTAAACCTATGAGTTGGATACAGTTTTTATCCCCATATTTCAGATGATGAAATTGAGGCTCAGGGAGCTTGTGACTTGCTTAAGTACACATAACCAAGTGGTGAAGCTGGATTTCAAACCCAGGGAGATCTGAGTTCAGTGCCTTAAGCACTAGTCAAGACTACTTTCCCTAGTGCTAGTACTCCTGATTTCAAGGGATTAGTGATTTATTCAAAAGATATGATTTATTTATTTATTTATTTAATTTGTGATTCATTGTACACAAATGGAGTACAGCTGTTGTTTCTCTGGTTGTACACAAAGTAGAGTCACATCATATGTGCATTCATACATGTACACAGGGCAATGATGTCTGTCTCATTCTGTTATTATTATTACCCCCCACCCTGACCCCACCCCTCCCTTCCTTCTATGCTATCTATCCTTCCTCCATTCTTGCCACCCTTCCACCCCACATTATGCATCATCATTCACTTATGGGAGAGATCATTTGGCCTTTGGATTTTGGGGATTGGCTAATTTCACTTAGCATGACAGTCTCCAGCATCATCCATTTACCTGTAAATGCCATAATTTTATTTTTCTTTATGACTAATATTCCATTGTGTATATATATCAGTTTCTTTATCCATTCATCTATTGCAGGGCATCTAGGTTGGTTCCACAGTCTAGCTGTTGTGAATTGAGCAGCTGTGAACATTGATGTGGCTGCATCACTGTAGTAATCTGATTTTAAGTCTTTTGGGTCTAGGCCAAGGAGTGGGATAGCTGGGTCAAATGGTGGATCCATTCCAAGTTTTCTAAGGAATCTCCATACTGCTTTCCAGAGTGGCTGCACCAACTTGCACTCCCACCAGCAATGTATGAATGTACCCTTTTCCCCACATTCTCGCCAACACCTGTGGTTGCCTGTATTCTTAATAAAAGACATTCTAATTGGGGTAAGATGAAATCTTAAGGTGGTTTTGATGAACACTTTTTCATAAATCTGTTGATTGCTTGTAGATCTTCTTCTGTAAAGTGTCTCTTCATTTCCTTGGCCCATTTATTGATTGGGTTATTAGAATTCTTGGTGTAAAGATTCTTGAGCACTTTGTAGATTCTGGAGATTAGTGCTCTATCTGAAGTGTGTGTGGCAAAGATTTTCTCCCACTCTGAAGGCTCTCTTCACATTGCTGATTGTTTCCTTTGCTGAGAAAAAGCTTTTTAGTTTGATTTTATCCCAATCATTGATTACTGGTTTTTTTTTTGAATGCATACCAAGTCTCAGGCATCTTGGTGCAGAAGTAAGAAAGTTCCTGCTTGACATCATGGATCTCACATTCTTGAGAAGGATATAGTAACTAGAGAAACAAATAGAGTTAAGTAGTAGTGGTAAGTGCTGCAAGGAAAATTAAAGTAGGGTAAGGGAATACAGAGTAACAGGAGGTGAGGGTGCCACTGAATTATTGTAACCAGTTAGAGTGGTTAAAGATATTCCAGCCATATTCCTGAAAGACAAAATTGCAAATGGAATTACCTTGAATGTTGAAATCCTGAAAGATCAAAATACCCATAATCCAAAATCCCCCAAATCACAATCCTGAAAGGTTAAAATCTGGAAATATGGAAATGCTGAAAGCTAAAATCCCCCAAACTACAATGCCAATGGAAGACAATTAAAAGACCATATGAGAGGAGTAGAAAGCTGAATTTTGGGGGATGGGCCATGTGATACAGCAATAAGAAAAACTTTAGTCTAAGACTATGTCACTTGTGTGTATTGGCATTCATACTGGCTGATAGAATTCCTGGAGCTGTTAATGAATTAAAGCCCCATTTGCCTGAAGAAGCAAGAGAAGTTACTGATTGGTTTGATGATAATTATGTGCATGGTAGGATACTCACTTGGATGACTATAATAAAAACTGGAATATAAGATTTTTATGAAAATGGAGAAATCAGTACCTTCAAATACTGTTGGTGGTAATGAAATATAGTGTAGTCATCTTGAAAAGGAGTTTGGCAATTTCTCAAAAATATAAGATAGTTAACATGTGACCCAGCAATTTCACACACCACATACTGGTATTTGCCAAAGGGAACTGATATCATATGTCCTCACCAAGATTTGCGCATGAATACTCAGAGCAGGAGTAATCACAGTACTCAAGAAGCAGAAAGAATCCCAATGCTAATCAACTAGTGGATACATAAGCAAAATGTGATATATCCATACAATGGAATTCAGTATTCAGTATTAATTCAGTATTAAACCAGATGAACCTCAAACCATTATGCTAAGTGAAAAAGCCATATGTGAAAGACCACATGTTGTATAATTCTATGTATACAAAATATCCAGAAAAGTTAAAATGCATAGAGACAGAAAATAGATTAGTGTTTAATTAGGCCCTTTGGTAGGAATGGGGAGTGACTACAAATTCAACTAAATGGAGACTTGAATACAACAAAGAGGATGAATAAGAGGGAATTCCTCTTGCCTGTGTTTAAGGCCTTATACTTTTCTGGCCTTTAGACTTGTACTGAAACATTGTTCCTTCTTGGATCTTGAGTCTTTCAGCTTTCAGACTGACACCTCTACCAATAACTCTCCTAGTTCTTAGGACTGTGGACTTGGGTTATAACTATAAATCAGCTCCCTGGGTATTTACCTTGCTAACTGCAGATTTTGGAACATCTCAGCCTTCATAATTGCACCAGCCAAATTCTGTCGGTCTGACTATTTATCATCTACATATTCTGTTTTTCTGGATAATCTTGACTAATACAAATTTTGTTTAACCATTTATTCATTGACAGACATTTGAGTTACTTCTACTTCTTGGCTATTGTGAATAATGCTGCTATGAACATGGGTAGACAAACATCCTGTTGAGACTCTGCTTTCCATTATTTTGGATATATACCCAGAAGTGAGATTGCTGAATCATATGATCATACCATTTTTAATTCTTTGATGAATTTTTATTTTGCATAGGATTTGTGCCATTTTACAGTCCCAGCAATAATGCAAAAGGATTCCAATTTCTCTGCATCCTGACCTACACTTTTAATTTTCTGTTTTTTTTTTTTAATAGTAGCCTTGCTAAATGGTGAGATGATCTCATTGTGGTTTTAAAATAAATTTTAAATTTAAATTTAAATTTTAAATTAAATTTTAAAATAAAATAAATTTTAAATTGACAAATAATAATCATATATATTTATGTGTTACAATGTGATGTTTTCATTTATGTATATATTGTGGAAAGATTCAATGTAGCTAATTATCATAACTATCACCTTACCAATTTATCATTGTTTATGTTGATAATGTAAATATCTATTTTAGTAATTTTGAAATATACAATAAGTTATTTTTTAAACTGTGGGCAACATGTGGTTCTGTAACTGAAACTTTGTATACTTTGATCAACATATTCCATTTTCCCATACCTCCCCGAATCACTTGATTTCTGGTAACCACGTTTCTACTATGCTTTTTATTATATATACACTTTTAGATTCTTTTTATAAGTGAGATAATTAAACATTTGTCTTTCTGTACCTGGTTTATTTCATTTAACATGTCTCCTGTGGTTCCATCCATGTTGTTGCAAATGAAAGAATATTCTTATATTTCTGTATATTTACCACATTTTCTTTATCCATTCACCCATTGATGGATACTTAGGTTTATTACAGAACTTGGCTATTGTGAATAATGCTGAAATGATCATGGGAAGCACACATATCTTTGACATACCAATTTCATTTCTCTTGGTTATATACCTAGAAGTGGGAATGCTGGACAATGTTGTATTTGAATTTTTAGGGTTTTTTTTTTTTGTTTATTTTTCAGGAACTTGGCTACTATTGTGTAAAATGGCAATACTAATTAACATGTTCATCAATAGTATACAAAGATTCTGTTTTATCTACATCCTTGCCAGCACTTATTATTTATTTTTTAGATACAATTCTAACAGTTGTGAGGTAATGACTTATTGTGGTTTAAATTTATATTTCCCTGATACTTAGAGATGTTGAATTTTTTCATATATATTAGGCCACTGCTATCTCTTCTTTTGAAAAATGTCTGTTAATATCAAATTTATTTTTGAAATTGTGTTTTTGATTACTTGCTATTGAGTTGCTTGAGTTTCTTATATATTTTCTATATTAGCCCCTTATCAGAAGAATGGTTTACAAATATTTTCTCTCAATCCACGGGCTGTCTCTTTACTCAGTTAATTGTTTCCTTTGCTGTGCAGAAGATTTTTAGTTTGTCTTAATTCTATTTTCTTTGTTTTAGTTTCTGGTGCTTTTGGAATCTTATCTGAGAAATCATTGCTCAGAATAATATTGTGGAGCACTTCCCCTAAGTTTCTTTTAATAGCTTTACAATTTCAGGTCTTGCATATATTTATTTATTGTTAGCAGTACAGTTTTTACTATTTTAACCACTAAAGCAAAGTAATGGCACATCTGATTAAAATAACATTGAGGAAGAATGAATTAGTCCATTTTCATACCCATCACCTTCCTCATACCCTATTTTACTCTCCTCCTCAGAGCTAAAGAATATTGACAAGTAGGTATGTATTTTCTTTACCTATTTACATGCAGGTTCATACATATTTGTTTACATGTTCAGAAATGCATTGTTTGGGTTTTTAAGAAAAAATAGGCTCATACTGTAAGTATTTTTCTGCAACTTCTTTCTACTAATTTTAAGTTTTTCTTGGGTATACTTCAATATCAATTAATAGACTATTTTTTTAGAGCTACATGACATTTCATAATATGGATAGATTATAGTTTAATCAGGTCTTACATTTTAAATCATTTGTCAATTTTGAGTACATTTTTGCATTTGGTGTAAGAAGAGCTCGATTGCATTCTTCATGTGGATATCTGGTTTTCACAGCACCATTTATTAAATAAATTGTTTTCCTTATGCTGTGTTCTAGGTGCCTTTATTGAAAGCAATTGGCCATATATTTTTTAGTTTATTTCTGGGCTTTTTGTTTTTATCCATTGGTTGATTTGCATTTATGTCAGTACCAAGCTTTTTGCATATTTATTTTTGACTGACACAATATTTATACATAATTAAGAGGTACAACATGATGTTTTGATTCATGTATGCATTGGACAATGATGAACATAAATTCAGGATAATTAGCATATCAATCACCTTAAATGTTTATCACTTCTTTATGGTGAGTACATTCAAAATTCTCTCTTCTAACTATGTTGAGATACACAATGCATTATTATTAACTATATTTACTCTATGGTGCCATAGAACACCATGACTTATTCCTTTTATCTAACTATAATATTAGCATTATATATGTTGGCCAGAATCCCCTCATCACCAATATTTCATACTCTCCCCAGTGTCTGGTACTCATTATTCTATTCTGAGCTTCTATTAGATCAAGTTTTTTGGATTACACTGTTTGAGTGGCATCAAACAGTGTTTGTCTCTCTGTTCCTGACTTATTTTATTTAACATAAAATCCTCCAAGTCCATCCATGTTGTTGCAGATGGTAGGGTTTCATGCTTTCATGGCTGAATAGTATTCCAATGTGTATAAATAGCACATTTTCTTTATCTCTTCATCTGTTGATGAACATTTTGGTTAATTCAGTATGCTGGTAATTGCGAATAGTATTGTAATAAACATGGGAGTGAAGATCTCTTTGACAGGCTAACTATTTCCTTTGAATATATATTCAGTAGAGAGATTGACAGGTAGTATAGTAAATTCTATTTTTAATTTTTGAGAAAATGCGTACTGTTTTCTATAATGGCTGTACTTATTTACATTCCCATCAACAATATATGAGTTTCCTTTTATATACATCCTCATTAATATTTGTTATTTTTAAATCTTTTTCATAGCATTTCAACTGGGGTAAAGAAGTATCTCATGAATTGATTCATATTTCACTGAGGAATAGTGAGGTTGAGCATTTTTCTCATGTATCCATTGGCCATTTGAATGTCTTCTTTTGATAAAAGTCAATATCATCCTGTTTTGATTTCAAGAGCTTTAAAATATACTTTGAGATCAAGTAGTGTGATGCCTCCAGCTTTGTTCTTTTTACTTTGATTTTGCTATTTGGCATCTTTTCTTGTCCATATGAATACTGGGATTTTAAAAAATTTCTGTGAAAAATGACTTGGATGTTTTCTTATGAATTGCATTGAATCTGTGGATTGCTTTGGCTAACATGAACATTAACAATATTACTTCTTCAGTCAATAAATATGAGGTATAGCTCTAGTTATTTGTGCCTTCAAGTACTTTTGTCACTTAAAAACTAATTTTCAATGTACACATCTTTCACCTTTTTGCTTAAATTTACTCATACATATTTTAATTTATTGTTTCTGCTATAAAAGAGATGATACTGATTTAGTATACTGATTTTGTATCCTCAAATGTCACTGAATTAGTTTATTAATTCCAATGCTTCTGTATTGGAGTTTTTAAGATTTCTATTTAAAATATTGTATTATGAGAAAACACACAATTTAACTTCTTCTTTACCTATTTAGGTGTCTTTATTTTTCTTGCCTGATTACACTGGCTAGCATGTTTAATACTGTGTCAAATTGAAATGGTGAGAAAGGGCATGCATGTTGTATTCCTGATCTTAGAGGAAAAGTTTTCAACTTTTCACCATTGAGTAGATGTTATAGCCTTTATAATACTGTGGTACATTCTATCTATACCTATTTTTGATAGTTTTTCTTGACATTAATGGATATTGAATTTTTAAGAAATGTTTTTCTGCATCTATGAGATTATCATGGTTTTGTTCTTCATTTTGTTAATGTGGTATATCACATTTACTGATTTGCATATGCTGAACCATCCTTGCACCACTAGGATACATCCCACTTGATCATGATGAATGGTTGCCAAATTTGGTATGCTAGTATTTGGTTTAGGTTTTTCTTTTCCCTGTGTTTTTCAGGAGTTTGGCCTGTAGTTTTCTTGTAGTCTTGTAATATCCTTAGCTGGTTTGGCTTATAAATGAGCTTAGAAGTATTCCCTCATTTTCAATGTTTGGAAGAGTTTGAAAAGGACTTATATTAGTTCTTCTTCAAATATTTGATAGAATTAAGCAGTGAAGCCATCAGTTCCTGGGATTTACTTTGGTGGAGACATTTTCTTAATGATTGATTTAGGCAAATTTTTCATCACTGTGACCAAAAGACCTGACAAAAACAACTTAAATGAAGAAAAATTGATTTAGGGCTCATGGCTTTAAAGGTATAGTCAATGGTTGGCTGACTCCATAGCTTTGGGCCTGAGGTGAGACAGAATATCATGGCAGAAGGGCTTGGCAGAGGAAGGCAGCTCAGGACATGGCAATGGGACACAGAAAGGAAGAGAGGTCTGCTCACAATGAGCAAAATATAATTCCAAAGACACACCCTCAGTGACCTACTTCCTTTAGCCACACCCTACCTGCCTATTATCACTGCCCAGTTAATCCATAAGAGTAGATTAATTTACTTATCAGGTTAAGTTTCTCTTTTGGAGGACACCTCATAAACCGTAACACTGATTTAATCTCCTTATTCATTATTGGCCTGTTTAGATTTTCTATTTCATAATGATTAAGTTTTGATAGGTTACATATTTCCAGGAATTTGTTTATTCTTTTTTGAATTGTTATTTTAATTGTAAAAATTTACTCTAGGTCACCCAGTTTATTGGTATATAGTTGCTCATAGTCGTCTCTTATGAACTTCGAAATTTGAAGAATACCACTGCAGGAATCATCAAACAAAAGAGGAAAACAAGAGAAGAACAGAAAAACACATGATCTACAATTAACCAGAAATTAACAAAATGCCAGTAGTAAGTTACCTATCAATAATTACTTGAATGTATATAAATTATCCAATCAAGACATTGAATGGCTAAATGTATTACAAAACAAGACCCAAATATATGCTGTCTACAATAGATTCATCTCATTTCTAAGGACATGCACAGGCTGAAGGTGAAAGGATGCAAAATTATTTCATGCAAATGGAAAGCAAAAGACAGTAAGAAGAGCTAAACTTACATGAGACAAAAAAGACTTTTAAGTCAAAATCTATAAAAAGAGAAAAGGAGGTCATTATATAATGATAGTGGAGTCAATTTTTAAAGATGATATAATAATTATAAATGTATATAAATCCAATATCAGAGAACCTAAGTATATAAAGCATATATTAATAGATTAAAAGGAAAACATAGACTGTAATACAATAAAATTAAGACTCTTCAATATACCGCTTTTAATATTGGACAGCCATATAGACATAAAATAAAAAAGGAAATGTTGAACTTGAACAACATATTAATCCAAATGGACTTAACATGTATTTACAGAATATTACATCCAATAGAATGCACATTCTTCTCAAACGCCTGTGGGACATTCTTCAGGATAGATCATATGTTAGGTCACAAAACAGATCTTAACAAACTTAAGGTCAAAATTATGCCACATTTCTTTTTATCTCAAGGGCATGAATCTAGAAATCACTAACAGGCAAAATCTTGGAAAATGCACAAATATGTGGAAATTAAACAACATACTGTCAAACAACCAATGTGTCAAAGAAGAAATTGAAGAGTAAATTTGAAAATATTTTTGAACAAAAAATAGTATATACATATATACCAAATGGAATTTTACTCAGTCATAAAGAAGAATGAAAATGTTTCATTTGCTGGTAAATGGATGGAACTATAAAAAATCATGCTAAGTGAAATAAGCCTGACTCAGAAAGTCAATTTTCAAATATTTTCTATCATATATAGAATCCAGAGAGAGAAAAAAGAAATGAAAAAGGATATCTCATGAAAATAGAAGGGGGAGTAGTAGAATAGAAGTGGGGGACAATGGGTAGGGAGAAGGGGATGTAAAGCCAAAGAATTGGGTAATGAAATCAAACAAATTATGTTATGTCCATGTATGGATGTATCATATGTATCACACTTTTATATATAATTATAATGCACTAATTAAATGATAATAATAGAAGGGAGACAAGTAGAGTAGAGCAAAGGAATCAGGAGAGAAAGGAGAGGTACTTGGAATGAGACTGATCTAATTACATTATGTGTATAATGGATCCCACTATTATATACAATTATAATGCAAAGATAAAAATAAATGAGTAGGGCTGATACAAGAGTGAAGAAGAAAATGAAAAGGAAAAAATACCAAAACTTATGAGACACAGCAAAAGCATTCCTGAGAGGGAAGTTTACAGAAATAGACCACTTACATCAAAAAAGAAGATAGATCTCAAATAAGCAACCTAACATTACACCTCATGGAAGTAGAAAGGGAGAAAGCAGTAAGCCAAACCTATCAGAGAGAAGGAAATAACAAAGAATAAATCATAAATAAAATAGAGATTAGAAACTACAGAAATATAAATAAAGCTAAAAGTTGGTTTTTAAAAAAGATGCAAGATATTGTATTTTTAAAACAAAAATTTAAGTAGTCTAAAAAAAGGAGGGAGGACTCAAAATTAGAAAAGAGGAGGCATTACAACTGATATCACAGAAATATGAAGGACCATTGTTGTTTTTATTGGCAGTTCTCTGATTATTTGTGATTCTGAGCATTTTTCATGTTCTTTTTGGCCATTTGTATATCATATTTGGAAAAATGTTCAGATTCATTGAATTTTTTTGGTACCAGGGATTGGACTCAGGGGCACTTGACCATTGGGCCACATCCCCAGTCCTATTTTGTATTTTATTTAGTGAAAGGGTCTCACTGAGTTGCTTAGCACCTCATTGTTGCTAAGGCTGGCTTTGAACTCAAGATCCTCATGTCTCAGCCTCCCAAGCCGCTGGGATTATAGGCATGTGCCATGGTAGCCGACTCTTTGAGCATTTGTGTATTTGACATTTTGTTCTTGAATTGCAGGAATTATTTATTTATATATTCTGCATTAAATCCTTATGTGATATGATTTGCAAATATTTTTCTTTCATTCCATAGGTTGTCTTTTCATTGATAATGATGCATACAGTTTTAAGTTTGATGTAGTCCCATTTGTATATTTTTATTTTGGTGGCCTATACTTTTGGTGTTATATTAAAGTAAACATTGCCAAGTTCAATGTCGTGAATCTTCTTCCCTGTGTTATCTTTTAGGAATTTTGTAGTTTTAGGTCTTACATTAGGTCTATGATTCACTTTAGGATTGTTTTTGTATGTGGTATAAAATTAGGGTCAAGTTTCATTGTTCTGCATAAGGATAACCTGTATTCCCAGCACCTTTTCCTTGAAGAGACTGTTCTTCCGTCTTTGAATGACCCTGGCACCCTCTTTGGAGATAGGTTACAATATATGAAACCATTATTTTGCTCTCTGTTGTATTCCATTGCCCTTTATGCCAGTACCAGTGTTTTTATTACTTAAACATGTTAAGGTTTTGATTATTACAGGATGCATTTTGATTCATTGTACACAAACAGGGTACAACTTTTCATTTCTCTGGTTGTACATGATGTAGAATCATACCATTCATATAGTCATACATGTACATAGGGTAATGATGTTTGTCTCATTCCACCGTCTTTCCTACCCCACACACTCCCCTCCCCTAATTTCCCTCTACACAATCCAGTGTTCGTCCATTCTTCCCTTACCCTTTTATCCATATTATGTATCAGCATCCACAAATCAGAGAAAACATTTGGCCTGTGGATTTTTGGGATTGGCTTCTTTCACTTAGCATGATATTTTCCAACTTCAACCATTTACCTGCAAATGCCATAATTTTATTCTTCTTTATGGCTGAGTAATATTCCATTGTGTATATATACCACAGTTTCATTATCCATTCATCTATTGAAGGGCATGAAAGTGGGTTCCACATTCTAGCTATTGTGAATTGAGCTGCTATAAATATTGAAGTGGCTATGTAACTGTAGTATGCTGATTTTAACTCCTTTGGGTATAAACCAAAGAGTTGGGAAAACTGAGTCAAATGGTACATCCATTACAAGTTTTCTGAGGAATCTCTATACTGCTTTCCAGAGTGGCTACACCAATTTGCAATCCCACCAGCAACGTATGAGTGTAGCTTCTTCCACATGCCCTCCGCAACACCAATCATTGCTTCTATTCTTGATAATAGCTATTCTAATTGGAGTGGGATGAAATCTTTGGGTAGTTTTGATTTGCTTTTCTCTAATTACTAGAGATGTTGAACATTTTTCCATATATTTGTTGATCAATCGTATATCTTCTTCTGTGAAGTGTCTTCTCAGTTCCATAGCCCATTTATTGATTCGGTTCTTTGTATTTTTGGTATAAAGTTTTTTAAGTTCTTTATATATTCTGGAGATTAGTGCTGTATCTGAAGTGTGTGTGTGAAAAAGATTTTCTCCCATTCTGTAGGTTCTCTTTTCACATTGTTGTTTCCTTTGCTGAGAAAATGTTTTTTAGTTTGAATCTATCCTAATTATTGATTCCTGCTTTTGTTTCTTATGCTTTGGGAGTCTTGTTAAGGAAGTCTGGTCCTAAGCCAACATGATGAAGATTTGGGTCTACTTTTTCTTCTATTTGGTGCAGGGTCTCTGGTCTAATTCTGAGGTTCTTGATCCATTTTGAGTTGAGTTTTGTGCAGGGTGTGAGATAGGGGTTTAACTTCCTTTTGCTGCATATGGATTTCCAGTTCTCCCAGGACCATTTGTTGAAGAGGTTATCTTTTCTCCATTGTATGTTTTTGGCACCTTTGTCTAGTATGAGATAACTGTATTCATGTGGATTTGTCTCTGTGTCCTCTATTCTGCACTATTGGTCTATGTGTCTATTTTGGTGCCAATACCATGCTGTTTTTGTTACTATTGCTCTGTAGTATATTTGAAGGTCTGGTATTGTGATACCCCCTGCTTTGCTCTTCCTGCTAAGGATTGCTTTGGCTATTTGAAGGTCTCATATATTTCCCAATGAATTTCATTATTGCTTTCTCTATTTCTATAAGGTATGTCATTGGGATTTTAATTGGAATTGCATTGAATCTGTATAACAATTTTTTTAGTATGGCCATTGTGACATTATTAATTCTGCCTCTCCAAGAACATGGGAAATCTTTCCATCTTCTAAGGTTTTCTTTAATTTCTTTCTTGACTATTCTGTAGTTTTCAATGTAGAGGTCATTCACCTCTTTTGTTAGACTGATTCCCAAATATTATATTTTTTGAGGCTATTGTGATTGGAGTGGTTTTCCTAATTTCTCTTTCAGAGGATTCATCACTTATGAATAGAAATGTATTAGATTTACGTGTGTTGATTTTATATCCTGCTACTTTGCTGAATTCATTTATTAGTTCTAGAAGTTTTCTGATTGGGTTTTTGGGATCCTGTAAAAATAGAATCATATCATTGGCAAATAGTGATATTTTGAGTTCTTCTTTTCCTATTCATATTCCTTTAATTTCTTTGGTCTTTCTAATTTTCCTGGCTCGAGTTTCAAGGATTATGTTGAATAGAAGTGGTGAAAGGGGGCATCCCTATCTTGTTCCAGTTTTTAGAGGGAATTCTTTCAGTTTTTCCCCATTTACAATGATGTTGATCTGGGCCTTAGCATAGATAGCCTCTACAATGTTGAGGTATGTTCCTACAATCCTATTTTTTTCTAGTGTTTTGAGCATGAAGTGGTGCTGTGTTTTATCAAATGCTTTTTATGCATCTATTGAAATAATCATATGATTCTCAACTTTAAGTCTGTTGATGTGGTGAATTACATTTTTTGATTTCTGGATGTTGGACCAACCTTGCATCAGGGATATTGTTCTGAAGTTTTCTTTCCTTGATTTGTCTTTATCTGTTTTTCAGATCAGGGTGATAGACTGAGTTTGGAAGGGTTCCTTCCTTTTCTATTTTATGAGATACTTTGAGGAGTATTGGAATTAGTTCTTCTTTGAAGGTCTTGTAGAACCTGGCTGAGAATCTATCTGGTCCTGGGCTTTTCTTGGTTGGTAGGCTTTGATAACTTCTTCTATTTCATGTCCTCCTGACTCAGTTTGGGAGGATCATATGTCTCTAGAAATTTGTAGATATCTTGGAGTTTTTCTATTTTATGGGAGTGTACATTTTCAAAATAGCTCCTAATTATGTTTTGTATTTCAATAGAGTCTGTTATGTTATTTCCTTTTTCATCATGAATTTTAGTAATTTGAGTTCTTTTTCTCCTTTTCTTCATTAGTGTGTCTAAGGGTTTATCAATTTTGTTTATTTCTTCAAGGAACCAACGTTTCATTTTGTCACTTTTTAAAAGTTGTTTCTTTTGTTTCAGTTTCATTGATTTCAGCTCTGATTTTAATTATGTCCTCTCTTCTACTACTTTTAGTGCTGATCTGTTCTTCTTTTTCTAGGGCTTAGAGATGTAATGTTAGATCATTTATTTGTTGACTTTTGATTCTTTTATTGAATGTGCTCCATGCAATGAATTTTCCTCTTTGTACTGCTTTCATAGTGTCCCAGAGATTTTTCTTTGTTCTTGTTTAACTCTAAGAATTTTTCTATCTGCTCTCTAATGTCTTCTGCTATCCATGCATCATTCAATAGCATATTATTTAGTCTCCAGGTGTTGGAGTGGTTTCTGATTTTTATTTCATCATTGATTTCTAATTTCATTACCTTATAATCTGATAGAATACAAGGTAGTATCTCCAATTTTTCTATTTGCTAAGAGTTGCTTTGTGGCATAAATATGGTGTATTTTAGAGAAGAATCCATGTGCTGCTGAGAAAAATGTGTATTTGCTCATTGATGGATGAAATATTTTATATATGTCTGTTAAGCCTAAATTATTGATTGTATTATTGAATTCTATGGTTTCTTTGTTCAGGTTTTTTTGGGGAGATTTATCCAGTGATGAGAGCTATGTTAAAATCACCCAGAATTATTGTGTTGTGGTCTATTTGATTCCTGAAATTGAGAAGAATCTGATTGATGTACATGGATGCACTATTGTTTGGAGCATAAATATTTATGATTGTTATGGCTTGCTGATTTATGCTTCCCTTAAGCAGTATGAAATGTCCTTCTTCATCCCTTCTGATTAACTTTGACTTGAAGTTCACTTTATCTGATATGAGGATGGAAACCCCCGCTTTTTTATTGAGTCCGTGTGCATGGTATGTTTTTTCCCATCCTTTCACCCTTAGTCTGTGGATGTCTTTTCCTATGAGATGAGTCTCTTGAAGGCAGCATAATGTTCTGTCTTTTTGTAAAAAATCCAATCTGCCAGTCTATGTCTTTTGATTAATGAGTTTAGCTCATTAACATTCAGGGTTATTATTGAGATATGAATCTTATTCCCAGGCATTTTGGCTTATTTGGCTTTTAACTTGACTTGGTTTCTCCTTTGATTGGCTTTTCCTTTAGTGTAGATCCTCCCTTTGCTGACTTACATTGTTGTTTTTCATTTCCTCCTCATTGAATATTTTGCTGAGTCTGTTCTGTAGTGTAGGCTTTCTATTTGTAAATTCTTTTCACTTTTTTTTTATCATGGAAGGTTTTTATTTTGTCATCAAATCTGAAGTTTAGTTTTGCTGGATATAAGATTCTTGATTGTCATCCGTGTTCTTTCAGAGCTTGAAATATGTTGTTCCAGGCCCTTCTTGCTTTTAGGGTCTAGGCTGAGAATTCTGCTGATATCCCTATTGTTTTCCCCCTATATGTAGTCTGATACTTATCTCACAGCCTTTAAAATTCTGTGTTTATTTTGTATGTTGGGCATTTTCATTATAATGTGCCTCTTTGTGTATCTGTTGTAATTTTGTGCATTTGGTGTCCTGTAAGCCTCTTGTATTTGATTTTCCATTTCATTCTTCAGGTTTGGGAAATTGTCTGATATTATTTCATTGAATAGATTGTTCATTGCTTTGGTTTGTATTTTTGTGCCTTTCTCTATCCTGATCATTCTTAAATTTGGTCTTTTCATGTTTTCTCATAATTCTTGGACATTCTGATCTTGATTTATTACCATCTTCTCTATGTGGATAACTTCTTTTTCCCAATTAAGTAATTTGTCTTCATTGTCTGAGGTTCTGTCTTCCAAGTTATCTAGTCTGTTATTGATGCTTTCTCTTGAGTTTTTAATTTGGCTTTCTGTTTCCTTCATTTCAAGAATTGTCATTTGTTTTTTTCAGAATCTCTCTCTCTTTATTAAAATGATCTTTTGCTTCCTGCATTTGTTCTTTTAAGTGTTTATTGAAGTCATCATTCATTGCTTGCTTTTGCTCTCTTATATCATCCTTTACTTTGCGGATCATTTTAGTTATGTACATTCTGAACTCCTTTTCTGACATTTCTTGTACCATGCTGTCAATGGATTCTATTAATATTACATTTCAGTTGGGGGGGGCACTTTCTTCCCTTGTTTTTTCATGTTGTTCATGTATATTCCCCCCTAGCAGTGCAGATTTCATATTTCATGTATTACAGTTTCTCCCCCATATAGGTTTATAGTGCCCCTGTAGTTTTCCAGTACCTCACCTTTAAGGGGAAGATCAATATTAACAGTATCCACTACAAACAATATGCAGCCTTAAACCAGATAGACCCTATTAATTCAATAATTGTATGTTCATAATAAACAGAGAAGATGAGTTCAAATTTTATCTACAGTATAACCAATAGGTTTACAATGAGGTCTACAGTTTCTAATCATGGACAAAGTGGATGGGGAAGAGTTTATGATGTAATGTTAATGGGATAAAATGTGAGTATATACAAGTACTAGATCATAGGAAGAGTGAATGTGGGATCAAAAAAGTTAGTTGTTAGCATGGGAAAAGAGAGAAAGAGACTCCAAGGAAACAGGTAGATAAGAGGAAAACAGAGAGTGAAAAAAAAAAAACAAAGAAAATAAAAAATTAAAGTTTAAAAAATCTACAATATAGCTTTAATATACTATTCAAACCTCCCAGTCTTTAGTAGCCTGATGCATGAGAGGTACTTGATAATGAGCTTCTAGTCTCCAGCAGGTATCCCAGGATGGCAGCTACCCAACCTAAAGATGACGCCTTCAGCTTTGGGAATAATCCAAGGTGGATGTAGAGGCTTCCGAACACATTGGTAGATTGGGTGCCACAGGGTGCAGAGTGAGCCTGGTGCTGAGGCTTCAAGTGGTTGGGCCTCATTAAGTTTTGAAATCAGGGAATGTGGGGCCTCCCAATTAATTCTTTTTAAAAATTCATTTTGCTATTCAGTGTCACTAGAGATTCTGTATGAGTTTTAGGATGAAATTTTTATTTCTGTAGAAAAATGCCATTGAGGATTTAGTAAAAATTACATTGAATCTGTAGATTGCTTTGTGTGGTACTGACATCTTGACAATAATAATTTTTTCAATTCATGAATACAATCGTCTTTCTATTTATTCATATCTTCTTTAATTTTTCAGCAATGCTTTATAGTTTTCAATGTATACATCCTTCACCTCCTAGGTTAGATTTATTACTAAGTATATTATTATTTCCTATGGTCTTATAAACCGATTTGCTTTCTTAATTTCCTTTTTAGATGTTCATTATTAGTTGTTTGGGGGCATTTTAAAATACTTATTGGACCTTGGAAGTCGAAAATGAGTAAAACACAGAATTTTCTTATACAGAATATCATTAAAACTCATCAATTTGGGAATACTGATAGCATATTATGATCATTCACTTTGTGTAAGGCATTAAGTATTTGGCATGAATTCTTCTAATTTAGAACAATCCTATAATAATGTTTACTATAACTATTTTAATTTCACAGATGAGAAAGTTAAGGCATGGAGAGTAACTTGTTCAGTATTACACAGGATGATGCAGATACAGGAGTAGAAAAAGAGACCAACTCCTATTATGTTTGCATTAGCATGATAAAGGAAATTAGGTAATGGAAATTAGATTTTGTTCCTTTTCCTGCTTCTTAGGAATAAATATTCCCCACATTATTGGTACTAAGAATTTAAACCAGGACTTTATGCCTGTGAAACATATTCTTCATAACTGAACTATACCTCCAGCCCTTTGTACCTCAATTTTTTTTGATACTGGGGATTGAACCCAGGGGTGCTTTACCACCAAGCTACATCCCCAGTCCCTTTATATTTTTTTGTTTTTATTTTGAGACAATATCTTACTACATTGCTGAGGCCTTGTTAAGTTCCTGAGGCTGGCTTTAAACTTGCAATCCTCCTGCCTCAGCCTCCCAAGTCACTGGGATTACAGGTGTGCGCCACAGTGCTCAGCTTTTGCCTCACTTCTGATAAAACAGGTGTGGGAAGAAAGGATGAGTCAAAATCTGGTTCTATTTCTGATGAATAGATGTGGAGTATGGACGGAGGGAATTTCTCAAATACCAGCTAGGGAATAGAGCTGCTTAAAAGCATGTTTTATGCATAGTCCTGCAATAAACATGGGAGGGCAGATTCACAATAGCCAAGAAATTGGAAAAAAATTCTTAGATAAGTTAGATAGAAAGTGTGATGTGATTCAGGCATAAAAAAGAATGAAATCTTGTCATTTTTAACAATATAGATGGAACATGAGATCATTAAGTGAATTCAGTCAGGCACAGAAAGACAACTGCATGACACTGTGGAATCTAAAAAAGATGATCTCATAGAAGTTGAGAGTAGAATGGTGGTCTCCAGAGGCAGTAAGTGTCGGGGGAGAGATGGAGAAAAATTGATCAATGGGTTCTAAGTTACAGCTGGATAGGAGCAAAATGCACTGTTGTGCTATTGCATGGCACAGTGACTATAGACAAGAATGAACTGCACATTTCAAAAAACTGTAAAACAGCATCTTGAAAGTTTTTGCCATAAAGAAGGACAAATGTTTGGATATATATTTAACCTAAGCATTACACAACGTATGCATTTATCAAAACATCACATTACACCATAAATATGTACAATTTTACATATCTGTTAAAGTAAATTTAATTTAAAATTTTAAAAAGTATATTTTGTTTTAGATGATGTGATGAGGCTGAGCTTAACTTCTTCATTACTTCTCTTATAAAAGTCAAGTTACTGAAATTGAGGTGGGGAGGGGAATAAGATATTGTTGCAGCATTGACCAAAGCCTAAAAGTAGAAAGTCCATATCTATAAGCAGATACATTTAGTCTGAAGAAAGACACTCAGGCTGTGAGAATCTCTTTGGTATCAAATATGAGAGGGTGGGACAAAAAAACCTCTATTTTAGTATGTATGTATCTATAAAATATGCTCACTTTATTTCTTTTGGATAAATACAAAATAGTGGCATAGATGGATTATATTGTGGATCTGTTTTTAGCTTGATGAAGAACCTCCATACTGATTTCTGTAGTGGCTATACTAATGTACATTCCTACCACCAGTGTATAAGTGTTCCTTTATATCCTTATTCAGTATTTATTATTTTTATTTTTTATACTTGCCATTCTAACTGAAGTGAGGTGAAATCTCAGTATAGTTTTAATTTGCTTTTCCTTGATTCTTCCAATAAATATTGGCCATTTGTATTACTTTGAGAAGTATCTTTTCTGTTCTTTTTTCTATTTATTGATTGGGTTTCTTGATTTTTAATATTGACTTTTTGAATTCTTTATTCTGGATATTAGTACTTTACTGGAGGAGTAACTGGCAAAAATTTTCTCCTCTCCTGTTGATTGTCACTACTGTGTTTTTCCTTTGCTGTATAGAAGATTTTTATTCGCTGCAATTCCTTTTTACCGATTCTTTGTCTTATTTCATCAGCTACAGGGCTCTGACTGGGAAGTGCCTTCCTGAGTCTATATGTTGAAATATTTTCCCTATTTTTTTTCTAAGAATTGGAAAGTTTATGGTCTTATAGAAAGGACCAGAGTCAACTAACAGAATCGAAATTTATGGAGGGTTGAGAGATGAGAATTTAGATTCATTTCTTCACATATGGATATCCAGTTTCGCTAGCACCACTTGTTAAAGAAGCTGTCTTTTTTCCAATGTATATTTTTGGCCCCTTTGTCCAGAATCAGATGACTGTAGCAATGTTGGTTTGTTTTCTTGTATTCTATTGTGTTCCATTGATCTACATGTCTGTTTTTATGCCAGTACAACATTGACTTAGGTACTATGGCTCTGTAGTATAATTTGAAATTGGGTATTGTGATGACGCAGAATTGAGCTTTATGCTAAGAATTGTTTTGGCTATTCTGGGTCTTTTATTCTTCCATGTGAATTTTAGGAATTTTTTTCTAGTTCTGTAAAGAATATCACTGGTATTTTGATGGAGATTTCATTGAGTGTGTAGATCACTTTTTACAATATGACCATTTTAACAATATCAATCATGCCCATCCATGAACATGAGAGGTTTTTCTATTTGGAAGGTCTTCAGTTTCTTCAGAGTTCTATAATTTTCATTGTAGAGGTATTTCACCTCCTTGAATAGACTCACCCCTAAGTATTTTTTGAAGATATTTTGAATGTAATTGTTTTTCAGATATATTTTTCCAGCAGATTGATTATTAGTATACACAGAAACTATTGATTGTTTATTAATTTTGTTGGTGCATTATAATTATACATAATAGTGGAACACATGCCATATTTGCATATGCACATAATATAATTTGATCACTCATTCCCAAGTACCTTCCCTTTTTCACCCCCCATTCCCTTGATCCACTTATACTAGTTTATTGATCTCCCTTTTTATTATTATTATTTTTAAAATTAGTATGATATATATGTATAAGATTATATATATATATATATATATATATATATATATATATATGATTCATTGTGTATTCGTTCTTGGACCTAGCATAATTTGGTGGATTTCCTTCCCCAATGCTTCTTGAAGACCTCCAATTTTCTCTCCTTTTTGATCCCCTTCTAGTGTTTTATTGTCCTCCCTTCTATTTTCATGAGATCCCTTTTTTTAAATTTTAATTTTGCTTTTCTCTCTCTAGCTTCCACATATGAGAGAAAATATTTGACACTTGACTTCCTGAATCTGGCTTATTTCACTTAATATGATGTTCTCTTTTTTCATACATTTACCAGGAAATGATATAAGTTCATTCTTCTTTATGACTGAATAAAACTCTATTGTGTATATATACCATATTTTCTTTATCCATTCTTCTATTGATGGGCACCTAGGCTCGTTCCATAATTTGGCTATTATGAATTCTGCTTCTATAAACAATACTATGCATATACCACTGTAGTATGATGATTTTAGTTCTTGGTACTTAGTAAATACCAAGGAGTGGAATAGCTGGATCATAGTTGGTTCAATTCCTAGTTTTTAGAGAAATTTCCATACTGCTTTCCAAAGTGGTTGTCCTAAGTTACATTCCAAGCAAAAATATATGTGTATCTGTGACCCACATCATCACCGACAATTATTGTTATTTGTATCCTGTATGGTTGCCATTCAAACTGGAGTGAGATAAAATCTCAATATAGTTTTGATTTGTATTTTCCTGATTGCTAGAGATGTTGAACATTTTTTTTTCATGTATTTCTTGGCCATTTGCATTTCTTCTTTTGAAATATGTCTATTTACATCATCTATGCATTTATTGATTGGATTTTGTTTCAGTATTGTTTTTTGAATTCTTTTTATACTGTAGATATTAATTTCCTGTTGAAAAGTAGCTAGCAAAATTTTTCTCCCATTCTGTAGGTTCTCTCTTTATACTCTTAGTTGTTTCCTTTGTTATGCAAAAGCTTTTAAGTTTTATGTCGTCCCATTTATAGATTATTGATTTTATATCTTGAGTTTCAGGCGTCTTGTTTATGAAGTTGGTGCCTATGCCAATGTGTTGGAGTGTTAAGTATGTGTTTTCTTCTATGAGTTGCAAAGTTTCTGATCTAATTTTTAAGTCTTTGATCCATTTTGAGTTGACTTTTGTGAAGTGTTTTATTCTTCTCTGTTTCGGTATATGGTTTTCCTAGAACCGTTTGTTAAAAATGCTGTCTTTTCTCCAATATATATTTTTGGCACCTTTATCAAGGATCAGATGATTGTATCTATGTGGATTTGTCTGTCTTTTATTACATTGTTCTTCATGTCTCTTTCGATGCCAATAACATGCTGGTTTTGTTACTATAGTTCTGCAGTATAATTTGAGATCAGGCATTGTGATCCCTTTCTTGCTTAGGATTGTTGTGACTATTCTGTGCCTTTTATTCCTCCATATGAGTTTTAGGACTTTTTTGTAGTTCAGTGAAGAATGTCATTGGTATTTTCACAGGATCTCATTGAATCTGTATGTCATTGACATTTTGATGGGGATCTCTTTGATTTTGTATATTGCTATTGGTACTATGATCATTTTGACAATATTAATTCTGTCTATCAAAGAACATGGGGGTTTTTCTGCCTTTCAAATTTTTCTTCAATTTCTTTCTTCAATGTTATGTAATTTTCATTGTAATAGTGTTTTTCCTCCATGGTTTGATTTATTCTCAAGTGTTTTTTTTAGGCTATCTTGGATAGAATTGGTTTCCTGATTTCTTTCTTAGCAGATTCATTGAGTATAGGAAAGCTATTAATTTTTTAAGTATGTACTTTTATAATGAGATTTATGCCTATTTCTTTAAGTATGATCTGTAATGATGGCTTTGTAGTCTTGAATTCTTTTAGTTTATACTTACCTTGGAAATTTTTGCTTCTTTGATTCTGAGGGAAAACTTTGCTGGATATTTCCAATATTGGTTGGAATTCATTATCTTTTAGGGTTTGGTAAACATGGTCCCAAGCTCTCCTAGTTTAAGAGTTTATGTAGAAAAATCAGAGGTCATTCTTATTGACTAATCCCTAAATAGAACCTTTCCATTTTTCTCTTGCTGCTTTTAAAATTCTATCCTTCTTCATTATATTAGAGAATTTAGTTATAATGTTTCATGAGAGGATCTTGTCTACTTGGACTTCCGAATGTCTCCAGTATCTGGATTTTCAATCACAAGTTTGAAAAATTTTCTGACTTTATTTCACTGAAAAGTTTATACATTTCCTTAGCTTGTATCTTGGTATGCACCTCAATGCTGATAATTCTTAGGTTTATTCTCTTAATGTCCCAGATTTTCTGAATATTCTGGTCATGGTTTCTTGTTATATTTCCTTTATTGCCGACTATGTTTTCAAGATCATATATCCTTTATGACGTCTGGAAAATTGTCTTCTACCTGATCTGGTGGTAATGAATTCCCTCCATTTTTGCCTAACTTGAAAAATATTTATTTCTTTTCTATTTGTGAAGGATAAGTTTTCAGGATATAGTAGTTTTTTTTTATTTACTTATTGATTCATTGAACACAAATGGAGTACAAGTACAGCTATTGTTTCACTGGTTGTACACCAAGTAGAGTCACACCATCTGTGCGTTCATGCATGTACACAGGGCAATGGTATCTGTCACACTTTCTGTTATAGTTTTTACCCCCCACCCCGCCCCCACCCCTCCCTTCCCTCTATGCTATCTATCCTATGATGATGCATAATGCGGGGGGGAAGGGTGGCAAGAATGGAGGTAGGATAGATAGGATATAGTAGTTTTGGTTGAAAGTTATTTATTTTTCTCAGAATTTGTAACATAGCATTCCATTTATTCCTGGTCTGTTGAAATCTACTTGTAGCATAATGGTGGTTCTCTTAAATGTGACATAGTTCTTTTTCTTGCAGTCTTCAGAAATTTCTCTTTTTCTTCTATCAGTTGTATTCTAATATGGTAGGTTAAGGATCTTTTCCAACTACACTATGTATGTTTGGGGTTCCGTGGGCCTCCTGTAACTGGACGTTCACATCTTTTCCAAGTTAGGGAAATTTTTTTCTATTATTACTTTGAATATGTTTCTTTGCCTTCCCCTTTATCTTTTCCTTCAAGTACCACAAAGTGCTCCAAAGCTATGAAGGCTCTCTTCATTCTTCTTCATTTTTTCTACTTTTGCCTGAGTGAAGAATTTCAAATGATCTGTCTTAAAAATTCAGATATTCTTTCCTCTGTTTCATCTGGTCTGTTATTAAGGCTTCCAACTGTATTTTCAAAATTTGACTTATGGAGCTCTGTATTTCTAAGATTTTTGGTTGGTTCTTTTTCAAGATCTTTATCTTTTTCATTAATATCTTACTCATATCATGACCAATTTTTACATTTTTCAACTATTGGTATTCTCTTAAATCTCACTTGGCTTCTAGTAATATTGTTTTAAAAATTCTTTATCAGGCATCTTTTCAATATAATTTTGAGTTCTATTCCTAGAAAGTTATTGTGTTCTAGAGGTGTCCTATGACCTTATTTTCCCTGTTTCTTATGTTTCTGTGTTGAGATTTTCATATCTGTTACATTGCCAGCTGTCGGGGTGGTCCGGACACTCCCTATGGTCTCTTTTTTTTTTATTTTTTTTATTTTTATATTTTTTTTATTTATTCTTTTATTTACTTATTGATTCATTGAACACAAATGGAGTACAGCTATTGTTTCACTGGTTGTACACAAAGTAGAGTCACACCATCTGTGCATTCATGCATGTACACAGGGCAATGGTATCTGTCACACATTGTTATTAATTTTACCCCCCACCCACCCCCACCCCTCCCTTCCCTCTATGCTAGCTATCTTTCCTCCATTCTTGCCATCTTTCCCCCCC